>CM059437.1:92862242-93082654 GCA_030390025.1 Squalus acanthias | reverse complement strand
CCCCTCCCCCCCCCCAGCGCCTTCTCCCCCTCCCCCCCCAGCGCCTTCTCCCCCTCCCCCCCCAGCGCCTTCTCCCCCTCCCCCCCCCAGCGCCTTCTCCCCCTCCCCCCCCAGCGCCTTCTCCCCCTCCCCCTCCCAGCGCCTTCTCCCCCTCCTCCCAGGCATCTCCCCCCCAGCCTCTTCTCTCCTCCCCCCCCCTCGCTCCCCTTCTTTTTGCCTCCCAATCTCCCAATCTTATCTGCACACCTTCCTTGTAATAACAAAGATAGCTGTTTGTTGGGAGCGGATGCTACCAGCAATTGGTAGCCCCAGATTAGGAGCGACAGTCATTCATTCTGCTTTGAAATGCCCAATTTTGTTGTATTTAAAAAATTAAAAAAAAATTAATATTAAACATGAACCCAGAAGTGACTTTTGATTTTTCAGTCATAAAATGTCGCTCCTGACGTCTCACTGATGCTGCACGTCCTCATTCCTCCCCAGAATTCTTCCTCGCTCCTTATCTCCTCCCCTTCAGGCAAAGCGATGATCATCTCAGACTTTCCCAAAACTGTTCCATATATATTTGCTAAGCCTGAAGCTGTCTTGGTGACTTAGAATCATAGAAGACAGGAGCAGGAGTCGGCCATTCAGAAACTCGAGCCTGCTCCGCCATTTAATCAGATCATGGCTGATCATCCAAATTCAGTACCCTGTCCCTGCTTTCTCCCCATATCCCTTGATCCCTTTAGCCTTAAGAAATATATCTATCTCCTTCTTGAATATATTTAATGAATTGGCCTCAACTGCCTTCTGTGGTAGAGAATTCCACAGGTTCACCACTCTCTGGGTGAAGAAATTCCTCCTCATCTCAGTCCTAAATGGCTTACCCCTTATCCTTAGACTGTGACCTCTGGTTCTGGACTCCCCCGCCATCGGGAACATCCTTCCTGCATCCAATCTGTCTGGTCCTGTTAGAATTTTATAAGTTTCAATGAGATCCCCTCTCATTCTTCTAAACTCGAGCGAATATAAGCCTAATAGACCCAATCTCTCTTCATACGTCATTCCTGCCATCCCAGGTATCAGTCTGGTGAATCTTCGCTGCACTCCCTCCATGTCAAGAACATCCTTCCTCAGATAAGGCGACCAAAACTGCACACAATACTTAAGGTGTGGTCTCACCAAGGCCTTGTACAACTGCAGCAAGACATCCTTGCTCCTGTACTCGAATCCTCTCGCTATGAAGGCCAACATACCATTTGCCTTCTTAACCGCCTGCTGCACCTGCATGCTTACCTTCAGCGACTGGTGCACAAGGACACCCAGGTCTCGTTGCACTTCCCCTTTTCCCAATCTATTGCCGTTCAGATAATCTGTCTTTCTGTTTTTGCCAGCAAAGTGGATAACCTCGCATTTATCCACATTATACTGCATCTGCCATGCATCTCCCCAATCACCCAACCTGTCCAAATCATACTGGAGTTTCTCTGCATCCTCCTCACAGCACACACGCCCACCCAGCTTTGTGTCGTCTACAAACTTAGAGATATTACATCTAGTTCCCTCGTCAAGATCATTAATATATATTGTGAATAGCTGGGGTCCTAGCACCGATTCCTGTGGTACCCCACTAGTCACTGCCTGCCACTTGGAAAAAGTCCCATTTATTCCAACTCTTTGCTTCCTGTCTGCCAACCAGTTCTCTATCCAAATCAGTACCTCACCCCCAATCCCATGTGCTTTAACTTTGCACGCTAATCTCTTATGTGGGACCTTATCGAAAGCCTTCTGAAAGTCCAAATACACCACATCCACTGGTTCTCCCTTATCTATTCTACCAGTTACATCCTGAAAAAATTCTAGTAGATTAGTCAGGCATGATTTCCCTTTTGTAAATCCATGTTGACTTTGTCCGATCCTGTCACTGTTTTCCAAGTGCTCTGCTATTACATCTTTTATAATGGACTCTAGCATTTTCCCCACTACCGATGTCAGGCAATTCCCCGTTTTTTCTCTGCCACCTTTTTTAAATAGTGGGGTTACATTAGCTACCCTCCAATCCATGGGAACTGTTCCAGAGTCTATAGAATTTTGAAAGATGACCAGCAATGCATCTACTATTTCTAGGGCCACTTCCTTAAGTTCCCTAGGATGTAGATTATCAGGCCCTGGGGATTTATCGGCCTTCAATCCCGTCAATTTCCCTAACACCATTTCCCTACAAATAGTGATTTCATTCAATTCCTCCCTCTCATTAGACCCTATGTTCCCCGACATCTCTGGGAGTTTATTTGTGTCCTCCTTTGTGAAGACAGAACCAAAGTATGTATTTAATTCGTCAGCCATTTCTTTGTGTACCAATTATTTAATTCGGGACATTTTGCCTTGTCATCTATGGAGGAGTGCTTGACCTTCTCTTCATCTCCATTTGTTAAAGAGCTTTAGTGTACCGGGACTGGCAGCCGTCATTCCGAGTCCTGTCTGGTGCTGGATGTTAGAAAACCCATTGTACTGCCGTGTATCTAGCTTGAACGATCTTCTCTATTCAACCTTTTTTCATTTTGGTTGTTTCTTTATTTTGCAGGAAAATATGAGTACGATCTGTTGGTGATCGGAGGAGGTTCTGGTGGCCTTGCCTGTTCTAAAGAAGGTACAACTTAATTCACATTAACCGGGACGCTTATAATTGAGTATATGGCCCGGCATACCCTCACTCCACCATTACCATCAAGCCAGGCGACCAACCCTGGTTCAATGCGGAGTGAGGAATAGCATGCCAGGAGCAGCACCAGGCATACCTTTTTTTTATTCGTTTATGGGATGTGGGCATCGCTGGCAAGGCCAGCATTTATTGCCTGAAAATGGGGAAGCTACAACACAAGACTACATTCGTGCTAAACAGCTGAAGCAGCAAGCTATGGACAGAGCTAAGCGATCCCACAACCAATGGATCAGATCAAAGCTCTGTAGTCCTGCCGCATCCAATCTTGAATAGTGGTCCACAATTAAACAACTAATGGGAGTAGGAGGCTCCATAAACATCCCCATCCTCAATGATGGCGGAGCGCTGCACATGAGTGCAAAAGACAAGGCTGAAGCGTTCGCAACCATCTTCAGCCAGAAGCGCCGAGTGGATGATCCATCTCGGCCTCCTCCTGAGGTCCACACCATCACAGATGCCAGTTTTCAGCCAGTTCGATTCACTCTACGTGATATCAAGAAATGGCTGAGCGCACTGGATACAGCAAAGGCTATGGGCCCCGACAACATCCCGGCTCTAGTGCTGAAGACTTGTGCTCCAGAACTAGCCGCACCTCTAGCCAAGCTGTTCCAGTACAGCTACAACACTGACATCTACCTGACAAAGTGGAAAATTTCTCAGGTATGTCCTGTCCATACGAAATAGGACAAATCCAGACCAGGCCAATTACAGCCCCATCAGCTTACTCTCAATCATCAGCAAAGCAATGGAAGGTGTCGTTGACAGTGTTAATCAAGCGGCACTTACTCACCAATAACCCGCTCGCTGATGCTCAGTTTAGGTTCCGCAGGACCACTTGCTCCAGAGCTCATTACAGCCTTGATCCAAATGTGGACAAAAGAGCTGAATTCCAGAGGTGAGGTGAGAGTGACTGCCATCGACATCAAGGCAACATTTGACCAAGTGTGGCATCAAGGAGCCTCAGTAAAATTGAAGTCAATGGGAATCAGGGGGAAAACTCTCCACTGGCTGGATTCATACCTAGCACAAAGGAAGATGGTTGTGGTTGTTGGAGGTCAATCATCTCAGCCCTAGGACATTGCTGCAGGTGTTCCTCAGGACAGTGTCCTAGGCCCAACCATCTTCAGCTGCTTCATCAGTGACCTTCCCTGCATCATAAGGCCAGAAGTGGGGCTATTTGCCGATGATTGCACAGTGTTCAGTTTTATTTGCAATTCCTCAGATAATGAAGCAGTCTATACCCACGTGCATCAAGTCCTGGACAATGTTCAGGCTTGGGCTGATAAGTGGCATGTAACATTTGTGCTACACAAGTGCCAGGCAATGACTATCTCCAGCAAGAGAAAGTTTAACCACTGCCCCTTGACATGCAATGGCATTGCCATCATCAATTTCCCCACCATCAACATCCTGGGGGTCACCACTGACCAGACGAGCCACATAAATACTGTGGCTACAGGAGCAGATCAGAGGCTGGGTATTGTGCAGCGAGTAACTCGCCTCCTGACTCCCCAAAGCCTTTCCACAACTAACAAGGCACAAGTCAGGCGTGTGATGGAATACTGTCCACTTGCCTGGGTGAGTGCAGTTGCAACAACACTCAAGAAGCTCAACACCATCCAGGACAAAGCAGTCCGCTTGATTGGGATCCCATCCACCTCCTTAAACATTCACTCCATCCATCACTGGCGCACCGTGGCTGCAGTGTGTACCATCTACAAGATGCACTGTAGCAACTCGCCAAGGCTTCTTCGACAGCACCTCCCAAACCCGCGACCTCTACCATCTAGAAGTACAAGGGCAGCAGGCGCATGGGAACACCACCACTTACCAGCATTTATTGCCCATCCCTAATTGCCCTTGAGAAGGTGGTGGTGAGCCGCCTTCTTGAACCGCTGCAGTCCGTGAGGTGAAGGTACTCTAGTTTCTCAAGTCTCTCTACATAACTGAAGTCTTTCATCCCTGGTACATTCTAGTAAATCTCCTCTGCACCCTCTCTAAGGCCTCGACATCCTTTCTAAAGTGTGGTGCCCAGAATTGAACACAATACTCCAGCTGGGACCTAACCAGTGTTGAATTCAATTTCACAGCTTGATTTGAACTCGTGGCCTCTGGGTTGCTAGTCCAGTACCATAACCACTACACTACAGTATCCATATTATGAAATACAGTGCTATGATAAATATTTCCTGTAGGGTTACTGATGATTTAGGTGTTTGTTGACAGCATATTCTTTCAAATGATCACCTCCAGTCGTTTGGTACCTGTAAGAATGATCCATAAATGTCTTGCTGAATATTGTAAAGTAGAATGTCTTTAGTATTCTGAATATGTACAAGTGTCACAGTTAACTATTTTAACCATAGTGTTCTTCCTTGTCTACAATCATATTTTTCTGTTTAAGTTGCTTAGTAAGCATCTCCATGGTGTTGTCTATTTCACGGAGTTTCTGTCATGCATTCGGTACTGGTACTCATGACCGACCTTTTAAATTTTTAAAATTTATTTATTCATTTATGGGCAATGGGAGCCGCTGGCAAGGCCAGCATTTATTGCCTTTTCCTAATTGCCCTTGAGAAGGTGGTGGTGAGCTGCCTTCTTGAACCACTGCAGTCCATGTGGTGAAGGTACTCCCATAGTGCGGTTAGGGAAGGAGTTCCAGATTTTGACCCAGCGGCGATGAAAGATCGACCGATTATATTTCCAAGTCAGGATGGTGTGTGACCTGGAGGTGATGGTGTTCCCATGCGCCTGCTGCCCTTGTCCTTCTAGGCGGTAGAGGTCGCGGGTTTGGGAGGTGCTGTCGAAGAAGTCTTCGTGAGTTGCTGCAGTGCATCTTGTAGCTGGTACACACTGCAGCCACGGTACGCTGGTGGTGGAGGGAGTGAATGGGATATGTTGACTCCTTGCTGGGGTACGGCCCTGTGGGTGCGAGTCTCTGACTGGCCTCTCGGCCACCTGACTCTTTTTCAGGGGCGAGCTAAGCGGGGGATGGTGGCAGGTTTTTTGATTATTGGAGGTGGCGCAGCTGAGCCAGGTCATGTGCGCTTCCATCAAGGGTCACCAGATAACCATCAGGAGCGGGAATACTTCCCAGTTTTCCCCTCCCTTACTGAGAGGTGCTAAGGCCATTGTATTACCTTTACCATTGATCTAGCCGAGATCAGTACAGACCAGGGTAGGAATCTGATTTGTATGGCTCCGCTACTCACTGTTTTAATCAGTCAAATGACCTCTGGGTTGCTAGACCAGAACCACTACAGCATCCATCTTGTATACATTAATATGATAAATATTTTCTGTATGGTGTGATACTGATGATGGTCGGAAGAGCTCTACACTTGGAAAACCTGCTTATTGTTTCCAAAGCATAGAATGGGGACAATCGTGCCAGAGTGCAGTAGATTTTCTCTCCTTCCTTTCCTCTGTCCTACTGATTACTACGCTATTTAAGAAATCTCTGATTATACTCCCTGACGGTCCTGTATTGTTAAGTACAAAGCCTTCTCCACAGTGGGTTGAAGTGCTTCAGGCTGACCTATAATTACAGTGCGTGTAATACAAACAACACTTAAACCTTTTAACACCTACAGTGGCCTCCAGTGTAAATACTCTGTTATTAGCCTGTAAATAAGTTAATCATTTAAACACCTGTTTCCTACCATGTTGTCACTTTTTTCTGTTTCTCTGCTGTTTTGCTGATTATGAATGTTTAATTGACCTTTTTAATTTATTTTTGTAAACATGTTTGATAAATTTCAGCAGGCTGACAAATTATGTGTAATAAGAGGGCTCCCTTTCCCCACCGCCGTTCGGCGGAGACGTTAAACCCGGGTCCCTTTTCCCTTTTAGGGTAAATGCTAGAGATCCCATGGTGCTTTTCTAGACGGCATTCTCCCAGTGTCCTGGCCAATACTCCTGCCAGCTTAACCAAAACCAGATGGGCAATAAATGCTGGCTTTGCCAGTGACACCCACATCCCACGAACTAATTTTTAAAAGAAACTAGTCGCTTATCTCATCAATGTTTGAGGGATCCAGCTAGTGGCCAAGTGGCTGCCATGTTTGCTACTTAGGAATAGTGACTGCTCTTCTAAATAATTAATTTCCTATGAATTGTTTTGGGACATAGTGAACGGCAGCAAAGTGCGACGTTCTTAAATACAAGTTCTTTTTTCTGTGTTTCACTTTTTATTTTGCTGCCGGTCTAAATCTAACAGTTGGACAAAGTCTCTGTTAAAAATGCCTTATTTGCTTGCTGTTATTTTTGTTATGAAAATGCTCAGTGTTTTCTAAGTTTTGAGTAGCGTGTATTTGTGGAGGGGAAAGAGCAGGGAGTGGCAGTGTTGGTTAATAGGTCTAATCATAATTGTAATCGCGCTCCAAGCAGTAATTATCCTTTTATATTTAATAAGCATGTACTGAAGTTTAAGAAAATTATTGAGGACACATAATTGACAATGCAAAATTGGAGATGCACAAATCTTTAAAAGTGGGAGGACAAGTTGATCAAGCTGCAAAAAAAAAAGCGTTTCGGATCCTGGGTTTTATAAAAGAAGCACAGAGTACAAACACCAAGAGGTAATGGTAAACCTGTACACTGGTTAGGCCTGCGGTTAGAATATTGTGTCCAGTTTTGGATGCCTTACTTTAGGAAAGATATGAAGGCCATGGAAATGGTGCAGAAATGATGTAGTAAGATGCTGCCAGCAATGAGAGGCTTTAGTTATGAGGAGAGACTTGAGAAACTGGGGCTATTTTCATTAGAACAAAGAAGTTTAAAGGGCGGTCTGATAGAGGTTTTCAAAATTGCGAGGGGATTTTGGTAAGGTAATTCAGGAAAAACTCTCTCCATTGGTCATTGAGTCAGTAACTAGAGGGCATAAATTTAAGATCACCGCCAAAAGAACAAAGGAGGAGGTTCGGAGAATTTTCTATGCAGAGGATTGTTAGGACATGGAATGCTGTACCTGAAACAGTGATGGAAGCAGAATCCATAATAGCTTTTAAGAGGGAAGGGAATAAATACTTGAAAAAGAAAAATGTAAAAGCTTTGCATGGAATTACATAGAATTTACTGCACAGAAACAGGCCAACTGGTCCGTGCTGGTGTTTATGCTCCACACGAGCTTCCTCCCACCCCTCTTCATCTCACCCTGTCAGCAAATCCTTCTATTCCTTTCTCTCTCGTGTGTTTATCCAGCTTTCCCTTAAATGCATCTATACTAATCGCCTCAACTACTCCTTGTGGTAGGGAGTTCCACATTCTAACCACTCTCTGGGCGAAGAGAGTGGGGAAGGGACAGGGGAATGGGAGTAAGAGTCGGTCCAGGTGCATTGGGCCGAATGGCGGCCTCCCGTGCTGTAAAAGTCTGTGCGTTAGATCAGCTCAGTGGATAGTTCTGCTCTTCTCTCCGACGGGATTTCCGTTTGTCTGTTAACTTTTTCCAGTTCTGACGAAGGGTCGCAGACCTGAAACGTTAACTCTGCTTCTCGCTCCACGGATGCTGCCTGACCTGCTGAGTGTTTCCAGCATTTTCTGTTATTTCAGATTTCCAGCATCCGCAGTATTTTGTTATTGTATCAGTGGATAAAATGTTTGTTCAAGTGGCACCCTCAAGTCACGCTGTCACCATTAAAGGGACAGAGCTGCTTTGTTATGATTTTGAAAGTTCTGTGTGGTCACTGACTGGCCCGTGTCTACCACTGGCCCTACAGACAAGAGATTCTGGCTTCGGTTAATCAGGTAATAAAATATCTAACCTACAAAAAGAACCAGTGTTCTTAACTAAGCCACTAGGTGGAGGACTTTAGTTGCGAGAAATGGGAATCTAAAGGGTGAATATTTTAATCACCTCTCTTGGTCTGGCTCATTTGGAATGGAATACGATTAATTTGACATTTTTTATGAGTTTATTAAATTAAATTTAAAAAGTGTGTAACCGTATACAAAATTCTCCCTCTTTCTGAATGTATTTTGCTGCTCATACTGGAACATGATGTGGAGATGTTGGACTGGGGTGGACAAAAGTGAGAAGTCGCACAACACCAGGTTATAGTCCAACAGCTTTATTTGAAATCACAAGCTTTCGGAGCGCTGCTCCTTCGTCAGGTGAAGGAGCACCTGACGAAGGAGCAGCGCTCCGAAAGCTTGTGATTTCAAATAAAGCTGTTGGACTATAACCTGGAGTTGTGCGACTTCTCGCATTCATACTGGAACAGTGTGTGGCTTTCGGCTCCCTCCCTTGTGCCGCACACTGTTCCCTGACTAAGGGGATGGTTGGGTGGCCTTTTCTTACAAGTCTTGATAAGGCGGCTGCGCGCTGGTGTGTGAGCGCAGTACAGAGAGTGGTGCAACCTCCCGTGCAGGGAGGTATTATTGTTACTATATTCTCATAATCACTGTTATTCGGCTGCTGCGTAAAACAGACCTGCAGTCTAATCGCGGTTTGTATTTAATTCCCTACAGCGGCCCAGTACGACAGGAAAGTAGCAGTGCTAGATTACGTGGAGCCTTCGCCTAAAGGTAAGAGAATTGTTTCCTCTGCTTAAAATGCTAAAACTGCTTACAGCTCGCGCTGGTCATTTGTACCTTCCTGTCCTTGAATTTTAGCACTTCATTTAGATTGGTATAATTACAAATATAGCACTAGAATTTGAGTGCATTCACTGTACTGATGAGACTGAACCTCTACTATAGCCTTCGATCAAGAATAAAAAGCTGCCACAGCAGTCAGTCAAATCCTGTCCTGCAGCAGACAACTGAAGTGTGGTGTTCCAGTTTTATTTTGCTGGTTTATTGACATAGGCTGTATTTTGGATGGAAGCTGCTATTTGAGTGAACTAGGGTTTGTGGCCTGACCCCTTAACTGTGTAAAATATCGAATGTATATTTAGGCAGGACGGGGTACTGTAATTTGGTGACTGTTTGTATTCTATTAGTTGGGTATTTTGTGTCTTTTACTCCTTCACTCCTTTCTCACTCTCTTTTTCCACCCCCCCTTCAAAAGACAGCAACTCGTGCTGTGGACAGTTCCACAAGTGTCCAATCGACAGGTGCCAGCAGCCATCCTCTACCTTGTCCAAGTGACCATTCCTTGTGTGTAAAATTGATTGAAACTCCTTCAGATACACTGGGAGACTAAAATAAGATTGCATTAATTGGATTCACAGTCTCAGTATCAAGCTGCAGCCTTCCTGTTTCCCTAAAGTACCACGCATAATACTCCCCTCCTCTGGAATTAACAAAGCCTGAGGTACCGACCTGTTGAGTGGTAGAATGCAGCGACTTGGACCTTCTGACGGGCCTTGTCTCTGCTCCCCAGGTGGGCTCCGACTCCAGCCTTCTGGCAGGCCTGGACTTTCTGGCCACAGGCGAACCTCGACCCCACTGCTCAGCTAGGCCCTGATCTGGACCGCCAAGCAGGCCCTGACTTTCCAATCCCAGAGAGGCCGGAACACTCTCCAACCCCCACTAGCCCCAACTCCACCTTTCACAGTTGTCCAAGGAAGGTTAGAACTCACTGACCGGTCCCGACTTTCTCGGAACAGGAACAATTTGTAAATAGAACTACCGGTGGTTCCTTGGTGTGCACATATTGGCTGCTGCTTAGGAATGAGCTCCTCTGTCTTGCTGCCTCTCCTTGCATTCCATCATTAATACTCCTGCTCCTTCCACCTCCCAGTTGAATCCAATCCCATTTCTGCTGCCATTGGTCCTGTTCTACCAAGGGTTGCAGTGCGGTGAGCAGGAAACCTGGCTGATCGCAGACACTTTCCTTCTGTTTCCTAGCCCTAGGATTAATTTTCCTCTGGTTAAATTAGAAGTGCCTCTTCTGTTGACAAATGTAAAGTTAGTTAAGGTGAGTTCACAATTTGTTTCACCATTTTATAATCCTACCTACTTTATTGCTAGAATAAGCAGACAGGAATTATGGCCTCCAAAGCACCTGACTACCCTTTTGTTCAAGGATGAGGTATGGGGACAGAGGGAGAAGGACTCAAGGGAAAGGTTTAAAAAAAAAAAATGAGGAAAATACAACATTTTTAATTCCCTTTTTAAAATAAGAAACTTGTAAACCGCTAATCAGTTGTAATTTATGTGGAAAATAAACACCCAAGGAACAATGTTCCCTGTAATATTTTTTGGATGCGCAGCCCCTTTAAGTGGCTGCGCGGCCCATTCAAATCTTCGCGCATGCGCGGTTTCTCCCGTGCAAAAGCCGGTGAGCGGCCTGTGCGGAACCTCCAGACTGCTGCGCAGCTTAACGGGAACGATGCTAAGGATCAGGTTCACTCGGTTGGTAGCACTCTCCCTTCCGAGTCAGAAGGTTGTGGGTTCAAGCTTCACTCCAGTGACTTGAGCATGTAATCTAGTCTGACATATTAATACCGAGGGTGTACTGCGCCGTCGGAGATGCCGTCTTTCAGATGAGACATCAATCTGCCTGTGTAGGCGGACGTAAAAGATGCCGTGGCACAATTTGAGGAAGAGCACTCCTGGTGTTTCAATCTTATCTCAGTCAACACTACCAAAGCGCATTAACTGGTCATTTATCTTATTTGCTGTCTGTGAAACCTTGCTGTGGGCAGCTTGGCTACCACATTTGCTTACAACACAACAAAAATAATTCATTGGCTGTGAAGCACTTTGGGATGTCCTGAGGACATGAAAAGCTCTAGAAATACAGATTTTTTTTCTTCATTCAATCATTTAATTTGTGTGTTTTTTGACTGAGGGATGTGGCATCTGTTTTGTTGTGAGACGGTGTGCAACATATAATGTCATTGTTTGCTGTCATTCTAGGCACCAGATGGGGTCTTGGTGGTACTTGTGTCAACGTGGGCTGTATTCCCAAAAAGCTAATGCACCATGGAGCCCTGCTGGGGGGTGCCATTAAAGATGCCCCGAAATATGGTTGGACTATGCCACTGCCCGTACAGCATGACTGGTATGTTGACACTTTTAATATTTAAAAAAAAACAACAATGAATTACTGCTTGTTCAGTGATGGTGTGTGTATAGCAGTTGGAGGTCCTGAGAAGAGATGAGGCATTTCCCCATGACCTCCCGGCATTTCCCCATGACCTCCCGGGGGGCAGAAGGATGAGGAAATCAGGGAACAAGTCACCCAGGGTGCTCGCTCACACTTCCAAGGCATTAGTTGCGCAGGCACATTGGCATAAACCCGAGGGTTGGTTGCCTTCTCCCTCCTGTTCAGTAGGGACTGATGCTTGGAACCAGGGACACAAAGGCACAGTTTTGCTCTTTAGCTAGCGTTATATTTAAAGGCAGCAAGTGTGAGCTTGGCTCGGTTGGCAGCACTCTTGCCTCTCAGTCCGAAGGTTCTGAGAGTTCAACTCCCACTCCAAGACTTGACTGCATAATTTAGGTGGACACTTCAGGGCAGTACTGAGGGAGTGCTGCATTGTCCAAGGTGCCATCTTTCGATGAGGTGTCCAGTAGTTTAGAGGGGGATGTAAAAGATCCTGTGGCACTAATCAAAGAAGAGCAGGTAGTTCTGGTTGCTTAGCCAACATCACTCCCTCAATCAACGTTACCACAAACCGATTAATTGGACATTCATCAAACTAACTTGGCAGGGGGGTGGGATATGGAGTGGAGCTATAGTAGGGGGTGATGCACAGCCAAATATAGAGGAAAAAACAAGTCAACCTGGAAGGCAGAGCAAATATGTAACGGCACAAGGGAGTATGGCAAGGCTGGATGGCATTTATTTTAATGCAAGGAGTCTTGCGAGTAAGGCAGATGAATTGAAGGTGTTGATGAACACATGGGAGTATGATATTGTTGTTATCACAGAGACATGGTTGAGGGAGGGGCAGGACTGGCAGCTCAATATTCCGGGGTATAGAATCTTCAGGCGAGACAGAGGTGGGTGTAAAAGAGGAGGGGGTGTCGCAATATTAATCAAGGAGTCAATTACTGCTGTAAGGAGGGATGATATCTTAGCAGGTTCCTCTAATGAGGCCATATGGGTAGAACTTAGAAACAAAAAGGGGGCAAGCACTTTGCTGGGAGTGTACTATAGGCCCCCAAACAGTCAGGGGGAGATAGAGGAACAGATATGTAGGCAAATCTCAGAGGTGTAGAAATAATAGGGTAATAATAGTAGGGGATTTCAACTTCCCCAATATTAACTGGGATAGTCAGAGTGTGAAAGGCTTAGAGGGTGCGGAATTCTTAAAGTGTATCCAGGAGAGCTTTTTGAGCCAGCATGTAGAAAGTCTGACAAGAGAGGGGGCGGTACTGGACCTAATTCTAGGGAATGTAGCCAGGCAAGTGGTAGAAGTGTTAGTAGGAGAGCATTTTGGTGACAGTGACCATAATTCGGTGAGATTTAAAGTAGTCATGGAAAAGGACAAAGATGGACTGGAAATAAAGGTTCTAAATTGGGGGAAGGCCGATTTTAATAGGATAAGGCAGAATCTGGCCAAAGTGGACTGGGATCAGCTACTTGTAGGAAAATCCACATCAGAGCAGTGGGAGTCTTTCAGAAAGGAAATAGAGAGAGTACAACGCCAACATGTTCTTGTAAAGGTCAAGGGTGGGACCAACAAGCCCAGGGAACCCTGGATGTCAAGGGATATACAAGAATGGATTAGAAAAAAAGGGAGGCTTTTGGCAGATACAAAGGACTAAAAACAGTGGAAGGCCTAGAGGAGTATAGAAAGTGCAGGGGGGTACTTAAAAAAGAAATTAGGAGAGCGAAGAGGGGGCATGAAAAAACACTGGCGGGCAAAATAAAGGAAAATCCCAAGGTGTTTTATAAGTATATTAAGGGCAAGAGGATAACCAGGGAAAGAGTAGGGCCCATTAGGGACCAAAGTGGCAATCTGTGTGTAGAGCCAGAAGATGTAGGTGAGGTTTTAAATGAATATTTTGCAGCTGTGTTCACTATAGAGAAGGACGATGTAGGCGTAGAAATCAGGCAGGGTGATTGTGATATACTTGAACAAATTAGTATTGAGAGGGAGGAGGTACTAGCGGTTTTAGCGGGCTTAAAAGTGGATAAATTCCCAGGCCCTGACGAGATGTATCCCAGGTTGCTGTGTGAGGCAAGGGAGGAGATTGCAGGGACTCTGACACAAATTTTCAGAACCTCTCTGGCCACAGGGGAGGTGCCAGAGGACTGGAGAACAGCTAATGTAGTACCATTATTCAAGAAGGGTAGTGGGGATAAACCAGGGAATTGCAGGCCAGTGGAATTACAGGTAGGGAAATTATTGGAAAAAATTCTGAGGGACAGGATTAGTCTCCACTTGGAGAGGCAAGGATTAATCAAGGATAGTCAGCCTGGCTTTGTCAGGGGGAGATCATGTCTAACCAATTTGATTGAATTTTTCGAGGGGGTGACTAGGTGTGTGGATGAGGGTAGTGCAGTTGATGTAGTCTACATGGACTTCAGTAAGGCTTTTGACAAAGTCCCACATGGGAGACTGGTCAAGAAGGTAAGAGCCCATGGGTTCCAGGGCAATTTGGCACATTGGATCCAAAATTGGCTTAGTGGCAGGAGGCAGAGGGTGATGGTCGAAGGTTGTTTTGTGACTGGAAGCCTGTGTCCAGTGGTGTACCGCAGGGATCGGTGCTGGGTCCTTTGCTGTTTGTAGTGTACATTAATGATTTAGATATGAATGTAGGAGGTATGGTCAGTAAGTTCGCAGATGACACGAAAATTGGTGGAGTGGTAAATAGCGAGGAGGGAAGCCTCAGGCTACAGGACGATATAGACGGGTTGGTCAGATGGGCAGAACAGTGGCAAATGGAATTTAACCCTGAAAAGTGTGAGGTGATGCATTTTGGGAGGACTAACAAGGCAAGGGAATACACAATGATTGGTATGACAGAGGATCAGAGGGACCTTGGTGTGCATGTACATAGATCCCTGAAGGCAGCAGGACTGGTAGATAAGGTGGTTAAAAAGGCATATGGGATACTTGCCTTCATTAGCTGAGGCCTAGAATATAAGAGCAGGGAGGTTATGATGGAGCTGTACAAAACGCTAGTTAGGCCACAGCTGGAATACTGTGTGCAGTTCTGGTCGCCACACTATAGGAGGGATGTGATTGCATTGGAGAGGGTGCAGAGGAGATTCACCAGGATGTTACCTGGGCTGGAGCGCTTCAGCTATGAAGAGAGACTGGACAGGCTGGGGTTGTTTTCCTTAGAGCAGAGAAGGCTGAGGGGGGACCTGATTGAGGTGTATAAAATTATGAGGGGCATAGATAGGGTAGATAGAAAGGAACTTTTCCCTTTAGTAGAGGGGTCAATAACCAGGGGGCATAGTTTCAAGGTAAGGGGCACGAGGTTTAGAGGGGATTTGAGGAAAAACTTTTTCACCCAGAGGGTGGTTGGAATCTGGAACTCACTGCCTGAAAGGGTGCTAGAGGCAGGAACCCTCACAACATTCAAGAAGCATTCAGATGAGCACTTGAAACGCCATAGCATACAAGGCTACGGACCAAGTGCTGGAAAATGGGATTAGAATAGACAGGGCTTGATGGCCGGCACGGACACGATGGGCCGAAGGGCCTCTTTCTGTGCTGTATGACTCTATGACTATCTCATTTGCTGTTTGTGGGATCTTGCTGTGTGTAAATTGGCTGCCACACATGCGTACATTGCAACAGTGACTGCACTTAAAAAGTAATTCATTGGTTGTAAAGAGCTTTGGGATGCCGTGAGGATGTGATGAGGCACTGGCCCAGAAATTGGACTTCGATGGTTGCCACGGGGGTAAGGATCTCCCGCGATATCGCACTCCGCGCCTGCCTTTATGGTTTTGGCCCACACGAACTTCAGTTCCTGGGCCTCTCCCTGGTGCCGGCGCGCAGTGTGTGCGTGTCCCAGAGGTGCAGTTAGTTCGATGCGACCAAAAGAACAGCTAAACCTCAATTAAATTTAAAAAAAACATCACATTAATAAAATAACTATAGTTAAATAAATTAACCACTTTAAACAAAAATTTACATTTTTGAAAAAATTTAAATTCTTTTTAAAAGTTATAAAAATAAACTTACCTTTCTTTAAAGCCTCTAAAAAAGATAAACCTGTTGAAAAAATTTAAAATAATACTTAATTAACTACTTACCTTGTTAAAAGGGGGTCTTACGCCTGCTTTTTTCATGTGTAAAATATCCAATACTTACCCTCGCGTTCAAACCTGAAAAACAAACTAAGTGTGCTGCGTGCGCACAGCCTGTAGTGCGCACGCGGTTCACTTAGGAACCGCCCCCTTCGCAATATCGGAAGTGCCGGTTTACCACGCATGCGCAATGCATGCAGGAAACCGGCACTTCGGGACCGAATACGGGTGAGTACACAGTGCGTACTCTCCCGTATTCGGCCGAATTTCTGGGCCACTATCTAATTGCAGTTTCTTTCTTTCTGCTATATTTGGTTGGATTTTTTAAAATAAGTTGATTGCGTACTTTTGCAATAGTAGGATCAACACATGAAACTTTTCTAAGCTTCATGAAAGTTTTACTGGTAGTTTGCCGATGAAGATGTGCAACTGAGTCCTTTTATTTCCCTTCATCTCCTTTTGTCCCGGACTCTCACTGATAGCATGGGCACCGGTTCATTCTGTAGCTGCTCACCCCTTCTTCATGTGTGAGCCTAGTAAGTGAGGCTTGACTGACCATTGGAAGTATCGCAGCCAAGCCTGATTCTGTCCCTCACTTTTTTAAAATTCATTCATGGATGAATGAATAAATAAAATTCATTCAATTGCCTTTGAGAAGGTGGTGATGAGCTGCCTTCTTGAACCGCTGCAGTCCGTGAAGGTTTTCCTTGCGGTTTGATACAACTGAGTGGCTTACTTGGACATTTCAGAGGGCAGTTAAGAGTCAACCACATTGTTGTGGGTCTGGAGTCACACCGTTTAAGGCCAGACCGGGTAAGAACGTTAGTGAACCAGATGGGTTTTTACGACAATCCGGTAGTTTCATGATCACCATTACCGAGACTAGCTTTTTATTCCAGATTTTTTTAATTAACTGAATTTAAATTCCCCGGCAGCTGTGATGGGATTTGAACCTTTGTCGCCGAATCATTAGTCCAGGCCGCTGGATCACTAGTCCAGTAACATAACCACTACGCTACCGTTCCTCCCGCATATACACACTTTCTAGTGGGTTGGGTTGGAGGGGGTCATTGGATAGAAGTCAGCATTGTCAATCCTGGTTTGACTTTTCCTTTCGCTGGTTCGGAGATGCTTGACCAGTTGTAGAACCTCTACTGTGATCCTGGATGAGATGCGCTAACTCCGCACAGACCAGCATTGGAACCTGGGACCTTCTGGTCGGCATGACTTATTGCCACATTATCCTGGCAACCGTAAGTCTATGTAAACAATTTAGGCAACACTAGATTGTAACGAGTAATGTTTTCTCTTTGTGCAAGCAATAGTTTCTCCTTTCCCTGCACCTGGAGCATTTGGAGTGTTGCCATGCAGTAGATTATACTTACTGTACAATAAATCATAATGAGAGGGGTGCAATTAATCTTTACACTGACTGATAAATAGCAGCTTTTGCGGTTAGCATAAAACTACCGGTCAGGACATGTATTTTAATGAAGGTGTCACACCAGCAGAACCATTAAAAACAAAATCAAGTGTTGTAGAAAATTATGATTATCCTTGACATCCTTTACTTCTATTTCTGTCGATTCATTTTTGGGAGTGCGGCGGGAAGAAGTGTTTGAATAACTTCCCAGCGTGACCTATTGTCTTCAAAATGATGAAAGGTTTTGATAGAGTCGACACAGAGAGTGTTTCCACTTGTGGGGAAGAGCAAAACTAGGGGCCATAAATATAAGATAGTCATCAAGAAATCCAATAGGGAATTCAGAAGAAATTTCTTTATCCAGCTAGTGGTGAGAATGTGGAACTCGCTACCGCATGGAGTAGCTGAGGCGAATAGTATGGATGCATTTACAGGGAAGCGAGATAAGCATATGAGGGAGAAAGGAATAGAGAGTTATGCTGATAGTTAGATGAGGAAGGGTGGGAGGAGGCTCGAGTGGAGCATAAATGCCAGCATGGACTGGTTGGGCTGAATGCCCTGTTTCTGTGCTGTATATTCTACGTAATTCTAGATTCTGTGCCCTAAGTGCGAAGCACTCTGATTTATCTATCTCTTGTTGTCTTTAACTTTTGTCTCCGCTAATTTTATTTTTCTTAAAATAAACCTGATTTGTAGTTAGTATACCCTTACTGACTAAATCGGCTTTCGCAGACTCTGACTCGGACTCGGGATCGGCAACATTGCCGGTTATTTGAGAGGATTTTTCGGAGCACTCGGCGTTCGCGGAGACTCGACTGCGACTCGGCAACATTGCCGGTTATTTGAGAGGAGTTTTCAGAGGATGATTTTTGCCGGTTAAGCGAGAATTCCGGATATTTGGGTGCCGGATAAACGAAAGTTTCCTGTAGCATGCAGTCTGTTACTTATCTGTCAGCGCGACCAAGAGCACGCGGCCATCCTATTTCAAATACGCTGCTTGTCAAGGGTTCATTATTCTCCCCATGGCCTGCCATCCCAGATTATTTTGCGCATAAGTTCAGGTTGAAGTGTCTGTGGACATGGGGCCGATTTAAAATGTATCTACAACAATTTTGAATGGTAACAACCATAATTAAGCATCTGGCAAAATACTGCGGATGCTGGATATCTGAAATATAATTAGAAAATGCTGGAAGCGTTCAACAGGTCAGGCAGCATCTGTGGCGAGCGAGGAGTGCGCAATTTCAATCGATGTGACGTGGAAATTTCTTGCAATTGACACAAACAATGTAATATGACTGGCCTGTGAGATAGTTTCCCCTATTAATGTCAGCAGCTCTTAATATGCAATAATTGATAACCCAAAAATCAGCAGATGTAGGAAATAGCTTAATAATAACCGTCGCAATTTGTTTTTTTAAAGAATGGACTGTGAGATTTAAAGATGACTGGAAAGGAAGCAGATTAACTCTTGACTTTTGGCTGTTGGCACGGACTGTACAACAAGGGTTAAAAGTTACAAACACTGGTGTGTTTAACTTTCTAAGGCGTTTCTGCTTCTTTAAAGACATCAATTGGAAATGAGTTCATCCGTTCTGAGTTTTGAGTGTGGCACCAGTCCGATGATCTCACCAGTCAGCCGAAGGCATGTTTGGGCAGCGTGGCGCCAGTTAGGTTTAGAAAATGAGAGGAATACAAAGAATGTTGGTTTGATAATTTACCCTCAACCCGGTGGCAAGTCTGCAGTGTGCGTTGCCTCACATCTCCAGTGACGTGATGAAGAAATCATTCCAACTTATCTGCTCTTTAACTGACATGATAAACATACAGTTGACGGGTTGCTTCAAGGAGGCGTTCCCATCAAGCAAACAAAAAATAACAGGTGTCTGATTCATGGCTGTCTGTCCTCTGGCAAATAATGTGCTTTAGTCATCAGCTAATGGACTTCTATGCTCAGTTAACGTTGCAGGTGGAGATCTAAAATAGGATACAAGTGGCGAACTAAAGGGGACTTCGGAGAGGAGAAAAAAAAGCTACTTAAAGGAGCAATAGACTTTTATTTTAGAAATTACAGATATATTATACTCTCATCCCCAAGAAAAGAGTACTTAAAACGTTAATTATGAAACAAAATTTAGACCCATTTTCCCATCTAGCCCTTCCCTCCGCAGCCTATGTACAGTTTGCTTTATCACCGATCGACCCCAATCCATCAGTTTCTTGAGGTGGGTGACAAACCAATCTACAAAAAGATAAAGCACTGTGAAATTTCTTCCTGACCATACCCCAGGTAGATTAGCAGAGCCTTAACTGGTTTTACTGTGAGTCGGCCCCATGCATCCAGAGATGAAGGCTGGGTGGGAGAGGAAGGAAGGGAATCTTCTCTCATCTGTATACGAACAGTGACAGACCGGTAAAGACCCACTGGTCCATCCAGCCTGTCCCACACAATTGTGAAACCTTATGCATCAAAACACATACGTTCTCCACCCCACCCAAAACCATGTGATCTCCTGGGAGAGGCGACAAACCAGATAAAAACCCAGGCCAATTTGGGGGAAAAAATCTGGGAAGTTCCTCTCCGACCCATCTAGGTGACCGGAACTAGTCCAGGAGATCACTCTGGCCCTGAATTCCCTGCAGTACCTACCTTTTGTAAGAGGTGATCTCATTGAAACATATAAGGTTCTGAGGGGGATTGACAGGGTAGATGCTGAGAGGTTGTTTCCCCCTGGCTGGAGAGTCTAGAACTAGGGGGCATCATCTCAGGATAAGGGGTCGGCTGTTTAGGACTGAGATGAGGAGGAATTTCTTCACTGAGGGTTGTGAATCTTTGGAAATCTCTACCCCAAAGGGCTGTGGATGCTGAATTGTTGAGTATATTCAAGGCTGAGATCGATAGATTTTGGATGCTAAAGGGAATCAAGGGATATGGGGATCGGGCGGGAAAGTGGAGTTGAGGTCGATGATCAGCCATGATCTTATTGAGTGGTGGAGCAGGCTCGAGGGGCCATATGGTCTACTCCTGCTCCTAATTCTTATGTTCAAACAACTGTTTTACGGTAACTCAACTAGGGTTTACTATTTGTGCCTCGTTACGTGAATGAGGACAACTTTGATATAAGTGCAGCTCTTGGCGTTGCATAAATATAATGTATGCGGTCTGTCAATTGTGAAATAAAGTGGATATTTTCAGTGTAACTCTGACAACTTGAACATTGTGGTATGAGGTTTTTAGAATTAAAGGAACAAACTGATGTGCGCATAGATATTTTTTGTATCTTGTGTGTGCTAAACACTGGTAGTTTATTTGCAGTGGGTTGAATCTGAAAACCTTTTTTACTCCTAAAGTAGTGCTACAAAGCATTTCTGCATGCTCTTGCATGCATTAGAATTATTTCATATTTGTTACACCATCTATTTCTTGAAGATCGTGGTTGCAGTGTATACCATCTACAAGATGCACTGCAGCAACTCACCAAGGCTTCTTCGACAGCACCTCCCAAACCCGAGACCTCTACCACCTAGAAGGACAAGGGTAGCAGGCGCATGGGAACACCACCACCTCCAAGTTCTCCCCCCTTCCCCCAAAGTCTCACACCATCCTGACTTGGAAAGATATCGGCATTCCTTCATCGTCGGTGGTTCAAGATCCTGGAACTCCCTCCCTAACAGCACTGTGGGCGTACCTTCACCACACGGACTGCAGCGGTTCAAGAAGGCGGCTCACCACCACCTTCTTGAGGGCAATTAGGGATGGGCAATAAATGCTGGCCTTGTCAGCGACACCCACATCCCTGTGAACAAATTAAAAAAAAATCATTGTTTTTAATAGAATGAAAATTTGAATAGATGTTTGTAATTGTCTGTGGACTGAACTCTACAATGAACTTATCAACTGCCAGAGGGGTAAGGCAGCAGCCTTCCACCAACAGCAAGTGTCAGTCTTGGGTCAGTGGTAGCACTCATTCCCGTCTCTGAGTCATAGCTTGCGAGTTCAAGCACCACTCCTGGATTTGAACACGTCATTTTTTTTTGGGCTGACACTTCAGTGCAGTGCTGAGGGAGCACTGCACGGTCGGAGGTGCCGTCTTTCGGATCAGACATTAAACCGAGGCCCCGTCTACTTGCTCGGGTGGATTGTGGGTGCACTGCGGGCCTCTCCCTGATTCCAGTGCTTGGATTGGTGCAATGTGTAAACGTTGCATTTCACCACATTGATGAGAGTAACTTAATGCCTTCCTTCATCTTATAGACAGACGTTAAACCAAGGCTCCGTTTGCCCTCAGGTGGACGTGAAAGATCCCGCAGCACTATTTTGAAGAAGAGCAGGGGGAGTTATCCCCGGTGTCCCTGGCCAATATTTATCCCTCAATCAACATCACTAAAAACAGATTATCTGGTCATTATCACATTGCTGTTTGTGGGAGCTTGCTGGGTGCAAATTGGCTGCTGCGTTTCCTACATTACAACAGTGACTGCACTTCAAAAGTACTTAATTGTCTGTAAAGTGCTATGCAACGTACAGAGCTCGTGAAAGACACTATATAAATGCAAGTCTTTCTTTCCTCTTTAGGGATATCATGGCAAAGGCTGTTCAAAGCCATGTGAAATCCTTAAACTGGGGACATCTAGTGCAGCTTCAAGATAAGTGAGTGTGAGCTACATGGAACTTGCACAGCCTTTTCAGTTTCTTCTGCAAATCAGCATTCAGCATTTTTTTTCGGAAATTACATTTCATTTGAACCTATTTAATTCTCTGAGCAGAATATGTAACCTCTCCTTATCCTTAACAGGAAGGTGAAATATATGAATCTCAAAGGTGCTTTTGTAGACGAACATACTGTTCAAGGGAAGTCCAAAAAAGGTGAAAAGGTAATGCTTCTGCACCTGTAGTTGAATCTTTACAGCATCGGTTGAGATACTTTTTAAAGTGATTTGGGATGGGTGTGGGGGTGGGGTTGGAAGCCAGAAGCCAATGTTCCTGTTGAGCTGTGCAGTCGCACAGTGGTCTGGAGGTCCCGCGCAGGCCACTCAGCGGCTTTTAAATGGGGAAAAAACCGCGTATGCACGGAAATTTGAATGGGCCGCGCAGCCCATTAAAGGGGCCACGCACCCAAAAAAAATTAGAGGGAACACTCTGGGGAGCTAATGCTTTATATGCACTTGATCGATCAGAGTTTGTAATTTTATTGCATTATGCAGTGGGGAGAGAGGATTGAAAAGTAATTTTTGTACAACTGTGAAAACGCTGAAAACTCCTCTTGGCCCCTAAAATTATCGTCACTGGGGCAAAGGCTCTTCAATAACCGCATCCCCTGAACTCATTGGTGATGCCAGTCAGGTTTATGCCAAGGGCAGCTCCTTTCTGTAGTATTTCTAGAGGGCAGTGAGCAACCCAGCAACCAGCTGTCTTAATTCTTTTCTGCTTCTGCGTTTGTATGTGCAGAATGTGGCCTAGGAGACGTTGGTTGCCTCCTAACCCGTGACCTCTACCACCTAAAAGGACAAGGGCAGCAAGTGCATGGGAACACCACCACCTGCAAGTTCCCCTGCAAGTTCCCCTTCAAGTCACACCACCCTGACTTGGTATATATCGCCGTTCCTTCATCGTCGCTGGGTCAAAATCCTGGAACTCCCTCCCGAACAGCACTGTGGGAGTAGCTTGACCACACGGACTGCAGCGGTTCACCATCACCTTCTCGAGGGCAATTAGGGATGGGCAGTAATACTGGCCTTGCCAGCGACGCCCACATCCCGAGAATGAATTTTTAAAAAAGCGAGAAATCTTTTTGCTTCTTAAGCAAATATCTCAAATCATGTTGATTTGGGGGGACGGGTGAGTGGCGCCGCCGGTGGTAGGGGGTAAAAAATAATCTGGACATGAGTCTAGGTTCGGATCGGTCATGGTCCTGTGGGTAGCGTAGCGGGCCCAGGGGCCGTGTAGCCTGATCCTGCTCCTATTTCGTGTGTCCAATTCTGTTAGGTTCAGGAGATGGTTCTGTGATAGTAGATTGGCGGTTAGGATCAGATCAGCCATGATCTTATTGAATGGCGGAGCAGGCTCGATGGGCCAATTGGCCTACTCCTGCTCCTATTTCTTATGTTCTTATGTTAACTGGGGCTAAGAGGTTTTGGGAGGGAAGAACAAACAAAAGTTAACCAGCACCTTAAGCAAGTTTTATAAAGTAGAAGGTGTCTGTGAGACCTTGTATCTTTCAGTATTAGTAAGCAATGTTTCTTTAAATTTTTTTGGTCTGCGCATCCCATTCAAAATACGCATGCGTGGTTTTTCCTATTTAAAAGCCGGTCAGCTGGCTGCGCGCGAGCTGCAGAGTGCCCCGTGGCTGCACTGCTTAAAGGGAACGCTAGTAAGGTGTTTATAAAAGATGTGTGAAATATTGCTTCAGTAAGTTTGCTGCATTACAGCAGTGAGCAAACCACTATTGCCTTTAGGGTGTAATTACAGCATGACCACTTTACATGATGGTTTCTGTTAGAAATGTGAACATAGAAATTTCTAATAGAAATAATATAATAAACGATGAAACCGTCGGCAGTGCAGCACTCCCTCAGGACTGCACTGGAAGGCCAGCCTACATTTTGTGAGCATTAGTTAAACAACTGTGAGGCTTTAGTTTGTAGTTCATTCTTGTAACAGGTTTTACACTGCGAGCGCTGATGAGCTGCAGTGTATCTCTGACAACTGGACCTAATTTGTTGCGCCAACAATTTTGACTTGAATTATATGGATTCTATTTGCAGACCATTCTGACTGCTGAAAACATTGTGCTCGCAACAGGAGGAAGGCCGAAGTATCCCCTCGACGTAAGCTTCATTTGTTTCTTGTCCAATCCATCATATATCTCTTTCTGGGACTTGTAAATATTTTTGTATTTAGGCTGTAGAATCTGACTATGCATCAAACAAAAAATAGAATTGCGACAAGAGAACACATTGTAAAGTTTATTTTTTTTCTTGCGACCAAGTCTGTTGGAGCCTTGACGTAGTACCCTAAGGTGGCTGTGGGTTTATGGCTGCAATCCTGCATGCACTGAATCAACAATTTCAGCCCCTGCAAGGCACTGAGTGCAAATTGGGTGCTTCTCTATAGGGAGGGAAAATTTAGACGGCCGTTGTGTCATGCTGTTGTTGTACATCTCCTGGTTCCCTGTTTCAGAGTGGGTTTAGTGGAGGCTTAGGGATAGGTTACTTGCCAAACCTTTCTGCTGGGTATGATGCACAGGCCAACCAAGGAGGGGAGAGCGGTGAAAAATACCTTCACTCGCAACTTTTCACAAACTTAAATCCCAACCTCAGAACAGCACATCTTGCTTGCCCCAGTGTGATTTCCTTTTCCTCTCCTCTTCCCACACCATCCATCCTTCTGGCCTCTGAGTGAGACTGTCATGTTTGAGGTTGTGTGATGTGCATTGTTGGGGCAAGCAAATGGAGGCTTTCACCTTGAGTCTGGTTATAGTCTATTGCATCGAGCAATGGTTGATATCTGTGCCAAGTTGAAAATGAGGGATGTCAGTGGTGGGAAATGGAATCATTTTCAACTTTGAGAACTTGCCTCAGGACGACTTGAAATAAGTTAATAACGCAACATAAATTAATGTTTCCTTGGCAAACTCAGCAAAATTGGGTACGTTGGCCCATACCGAACACGTGGGGAGAAAGAGCAATGTTTTTCCTGTTTTGTTTTTTGTTGATTTTACATTTTTATGTACAGTTGGTGAGCTGAAGAATAATCAAATCAGTGACACAGCAGTCAGCGGTTCAGGGATAAGTTGTATTTTTTAATTCTTCCATCATGTTATTCAAATCTAAGTGACAATTAGATTGCATTTTTAAAAAAAAAATCTCCTCCTCTTATGGCGCGGTCTCACGGGGGTACAGTTCCACAGCGGAGCCTGATCCCATTCACGTCCACTTTCTAGCAGGATCACGAGGTAGCTGTCAGGAGGAGGAGGAACAACTCTGGCTGATTTTTTTCTCCTCTCCTTAATCCTAGGGCCATTGAGGTGGTTTTACAAACATTTTGGCTGAACTCGGCTAACTCAGCAGAGCCCAGTGATTTCTGCGATCTCTACCATTCTGTTTCACACTTGCTCTGCCAACTGAGCCACAACATACTTAAAGGATTTGTTGAAAACCAGTTGATTTATGAAGAATACATCTGTGTTGAAATCTTACTAGTTAAATTAGTAATAATTAGAAATAGTTGGAACAACTCTCTTCATCCTGTATGCTGTTTATTTTCCTCCAATGCACAGAAATATAAAGCAAGAATATTTTTCACTATAAAATTTGTAAAATGCTCGTTTTCTTTTGAAAGATTCCAGGGGCTGAACTCGGCATTTCCAGTGACGATATTTTTTGGCTGCAAGGTTCACCTGGAAAAACGTGAGTAACTAATCCGTTCAGTTGGACTTTCGAACATGGTGAGGGGAGGAGAGGTTCGATGGGTGATCTATTGGAAGCTGGAAGCTGCTGTATTTTGATTTATTGCATGCACTGTACCTGTACTTAACTAGCATTTCCTTCCTATTGTAAAGTAGAGGATGAGCAAAGTTACCTTGCCTTGAGGCTTAAAAAAAGTAATACTTGTGTCCCACATTCACGTTAAGCTGCGCAGTGGTCTGGCGGTCCCACGCAGGCTGTTCACTGGCTTTTGCATGGGAGAAACCGCGCACGGGCGAAAATCTGAATGGGCCGCGTAGCCAAAACAAAATTACAGGCAGCACGGCTTATGATGGCTGTTTATATCTAACGAGCTGGTTATGATGTGCGTGACGGTGACGAACTGCAGCAAAACTTCTGATCTTTGTTGTTGAAATTGTTATTTGCCCAACAAAAAAAAATCAGCAATGAATCCATCATCCAAATCTATTGATGAGGGGCCAGAAAATGGATCACTGGTAGCACGTTACAAAGTCTGTTGACTGTTCTGATGTCCTCCAACTACAAATGCTAAAAGAGCCAAGGCTGAATTACTGCCTCAAGTGAATTGCCAGCTGTTTTGTACGTAATAGTTTTAAAACCAATTGTCTTCACCTTTTCGTGCCTATAAGTAGCGAGTGTGGTTGCTGCAGTCCAAATGGTACCAACGGGCTAAAGGGGCTAATTGAGCTGACCGTGTCCTCTATCAGTTTCTTACTGGAAATGCTTAGTGGAGCTGCAATAAAGTGCTGCCGAACAACAAAAAGTGGGTTGGAGAGCGTGTGGTTGATGGTTACTCTTGTGCAATTTCAGGAAGCTGGCTCGAATGAAAGATTAAAAAAAAATATATATACATTTCTAAATTTTTTCTTACAAGTCTTTTCAGAGAATCTGTGCTGTTTTTCTCCTCTGACCTTCATTGTTACTTGTTACAGCGGAATCTGAAAACGTGGTAGGAGGTATTGAACTAAAAATAAAAATGCCAAATCTTTATTGAATGGGTCTGCATGATGACTCTGCTGGGTAGCTAAGTATGTATGAATGTTGCCCTTCATTTTTGTAAGGCTCTGAGTAGCTAGGTATATATGTATGGATGCTGTTCCCTATTTTCATAAGGATCCAGTCCAATGTTCCCGTTAAGCTGTGCAGCCGCGCAGCGGTCTGGAGGTCCCGCGCAGGCCGTTCAGCGGCTTTTAAATGGGGGGGGAAAAAACGTGCTTGCGTGGAAATTTGAATGGGTTGAGCAGCCCGTTAAAGGGGCCGTGCACCCAAAAAAAAATTAGCAGGAACATTGATCAGGTCCATGGTGGATGTGGTAAGTGTGGCTTTGATTTGTGTGGAGTAGATTTCTTTGGACTGTATACTCCAGTATTGTTTGATATATTCATTTTGCAAGGCAAGGACATGGTGTAAAATTGTAATGTCCCTCAGGTCAGCAGGTTTGTTCAGCCCCCTTTTGCAGACCTCATGACTGCCCTGTGCCTCAACTAGCAGTGAGGTTGGAAAAATTAACTCTTTTTTAAATTTGATTTGAACAACTGCGGCATGGAAAAAATTAAAAGCCCGAATTTGAAAAATGACAGCTGGTAAGATGCTATTACAAGTGTAGACTTCATTTCTCAGAGATGTATTTTCCCAGCACATTATGAAAGTGTCAGAAAAGTTCAAATAAAAGGTCATTTTAACCAAATGACCTTTTGTACTTTGATAAACTTCATAGCCAGTATGTTATTCCAGCCCATTGTTGAAGGATAGATCATAGAAACCTCAATATTTCTTGATTTATATTTAGCAACTTGCACACTTTACCTCAGGAGGGTTAAAGGTAGCAGTTACTTCCAAGGTTTGCCACAATAAGCATGGGAACGCCATCACCTCCAAGTCACACACCATCCTGACTTAGAAGTATATCGCCGATCCTTCATCGTCGCTGGGTCAAAATCCTGGAACTCCCTCCCTAACAGCACTGTGGGAGTACCTTCACCACACGGACTGCAGCGGTTCAAGAAGGCGGCTCACCACCACCTTCTCGAGGGCAATTAGGGATGGGCAGTAATTCTGGCCTTGCCAGCGACGCCCACATCCCGAGAATGAATTAAAAAAAAAGCGAGAAAGCTTTTTGCTGCTTAAGCAAATATCTCAAATCATGTTGATTTGGGGGGGACGGGTGAGCGGCAGCGCCGGGGGTAGGGGGTAAAAAATAATAATGTAAATATCTGGGGATAAAAGGTTTTGGGAGGGAAGAACAAACAAAAGTTAACCTTCACGGGTGCAATTAAGGATGGGCAATAAATGCTGGCTTTGTCAGCGACACCCACATCCCATGAACGAATTAAAAAAAATAATTGTCTTTAATAGAATGAAAATTTGAATAGATGTTTGTAATTGTCTGGGGACTGAACTCTACAATGAACTTATCAACTGCCATAGGGGTAAGGCAGCAGCCTTCCACCAACAGCAAGTGTCAGTCTTGGCTCAGTGGTAGCACTCATTCCCGTCTCTGAGTCATAGCTTGCAAGTTCAAGCACCACTCCTGGATTTGAACACATCACTTTTTTTTTGGGCTGACACTTCAGTGCAGTGCTGAGGGAGCACTGCACGGTCGGAGGTGCCGTCTTTCGGATCAGACATTAAACCGAGGCCCCGTCTACCTGCTCGGGTGGATTGTGGGTGCACTGCGGGCCTCTCCCTGATTCCAGTGCGCGACTGCGCTGATGCCAATACCAAAGCCGAAAAATGTGAAAGTGGAAAGAAAACAGCAGCAAATCGAAACTTTTTTTTGTGTGAAAGGTGAACAATAAATATTCGAACACAGTGGCACAAAAATTGCTGTCAAAATAACGGCGAGGTTAATAGAGGGCAGATGAGCAATTAAACACTGAAATCGAAAAGTTGCTGTCTGAGATGTGCTGCTCTGCAGTTAGCTTCGGGAAAATCGCATCTCGCTGTCTGACTCACCGTTGAAATACATTGAGCGGCGTGAAGTTCCTGTACTTGCATTGTAGATACGAAAGTTAAGTCAAGTCCTTAATGAAAGTATTAAAAGATTCAACAAAAAAAACCAATTTAATGGATAAATTTAATCTCGTTATTGTGAAATATATATATTCCATTTTGATTAATCCCTTATTTTGGATATTAGAAATTTCAGTTACCGAGGAATAAAATGTTGGCCGAAAAAAAAAGAAAAAATTGAAAACATTTTGAGTGATTTATGGGCACCTTAATCCCGGGGTAATATAATCTTAACTATAAAACAGCAACTATTGTGTGTTGCACATTGTGACACCTGACACTGAAAATACTTATCACAGTGCCGCCTCCAAGATTCATGGGTGCTGCAGGTATTTATAATGGGCACGTTTTTTCATTCAGAATAACGGTGAGGCTAATGGCGCTCGCCGTTATTTATGCGTAAATAGTGCAGCAACTGCAGGTGAGGGGCAGATGCGCAGTTAAATGTTGATATCCAAAAGTTGCTCTCCGCGTTGCCCCGCTCTGCTGTTAGCTTTGGGAAAACGGCATTTCACCGACTGCCTCACCATTGACAAGCATTGAATGGCGTGAAGTTGCTGTATGTGCGTGGTAGATACGAACTAAACCCGCCACAGATATTTAGGGCTGGTAATTACAAGTGAAAGTACCCTTTTAATGACGTGATGACTGCCAATCAACCACCAAAAATGAACTATTACAAGTGTGAAGTCTCATTCCTTCAGGTTTTGAAATTATTAGGGAGATTTTTTTAAAAAGTCTAAATTTAAAATTTAATTTTTTTTCCTTTTATCTTTTTTTCTCTCTCAATCCAATCTTTTCCCTCTCTCTCTTTATTTCCCATTCTGTACCTGATTTGACATTGAATTCGCCCCCTTTAATTCATCCTTCTTCTCAGTCCTCCTTGTGTTTATTACCCAATCCTTCAATCTAATTGGTTAAGGAGATACATGGTTGCCCCGTTCACTCAGGTCCCAGATGCCCTGTTTCCCTCGCTGTGCCGTTATCAGCTCGCACTTTCAGCAACTTTGTGGGCAGAAATGTCTTGAGCCGAAGGGTGCAGGGGAATGTCTAATTAATGGCAGACACCGTCAGATGCTCTGCTACAGCAAAATCTGGCCCAGTGTTATTGTCAATGAAACTCGAGCTCTAAGTACCAAATTTAATATATAATAAACAATGTTATGTGGTCAAACAGCTAAATCTTTTGTGATTAGAATTAGTTTTCTGATGTACGGTTGGGTAGATTAAACTATGGTCGTCTGGAGTACAGCTTTAAGTGGATTTGGTCTCGTCCGAAAATCCCTGACCCAGTTCATCCACATATACGGCATGGAGACAACTTGCACTAAAGACATGCTATTTTAAGTGGAATTTTCTGCAAAAACCGAGTACAATAGGCTGAACTTCAAGCTGCTTTTATATTGAATTTCAACCATCAGCTCCTGTAGCTTAGGTCTCCAGCAGCCAGTGACTCGATGAATCTGAAACTGCCAGATTTCATTAGGCAGTTGGGTAGAAAGGCCAGTTTTTAAAAAAAATTTATTCGTTCCTGGGATGTGGGAGTTGCTGGCAAGGCTGGCATTTATTGTCCATCCCTAATTGCCCTTGAGAAGGTGGTGGTGAGCCACCTTCTTGAACCGCTGCAGTCCGTGTGGTGAAGGTACCCCCACAGTGCTGTTAGGTAGGGAGTTCCAGGATTTTGACCCAGTGACGATGAAGGAATGGTGATATACTTCCAAGTCAGGATGGTGTGTGACTTTGGAGGGGAACTTGGAGGCGGTGGTGTTCCCATGCGCCTGCTGCCCTTGTCCTTCTAGGTGGTAGAGGTCGTGGGTTTGGGAGGTGCTGCCGAAGAAGCCTTGGCGAGTTGCTGTAGTGCATCTTGTAGATGGTACACACTGCAGCCATGGTGTGCCAGTGGTGGAGGGAGTGAATGTTTAAGGTGGTGGATGGGGTGCCAATCAAGCGGGCTGCTTTGTCTTGGATGATGTCGAGCTTCTTGAGTGTTGTTGGAGCTGCACACATCCAGGCAAGTGGAGAGTATTCCATCACACTCCTGACATAGTGTTCACTATGGAGAAGGACGATGTAGGCATAGAAATCAGGCAGGGGGATTGTGATATACTTGAACAAATTAGTATTGAGAGGGAGGAGGTACTAGCGGTTTTAGCAGGCTTAAAAGTGGATAAATCCCCAGGCCCAGACGAGATGTATCCCAGGCTGCTGTGTGAGGCAAGGGAGGAGATTGCAGGGTCTCTGACACAAATTTTCAGAACCTCTCTGACCACAGGGGAGGTGCCAGAGGACTGGAGGACAGCTAACGTAGTACCATTATTCAAAAAGGGTAGCAGGGATAAACCAGGGAATTACAGGCCAGTGAGCCTAACATCAGTGGTCGGGAAATTATTGGAAAAAGTACTGAGGGAACAGAATTAGTTTCCACTTGGAGAGGCAAGGATTAATCAAGGATAGTCAGCATGGCTTTGTCAGGGGGAGATCATGTCTAACCAATTTGATTGAATTTTTCGAGGGGGTGACTAGGTGCGTGGATGAGGGTAGTGCAGTTGATGTAGTCTACATGGACTCCAGTAAGGCTTTTGACAAAGTCCCGCATGGGAGACTGGTCAAGAAGGTAAGAGCCCATGGGATCCAGGGCAATTTGGCACATTGGATCCAAAATTGGCTTAGTGGCAGGAGGCAGAGGGTGATGGTCGAAGGATGTTTTTGTGACTGGAAGCCTGTGTCCAGTGGTGTACTGCAGGGATCGGTGCTGGGTCCTTTGCTGTTTGTAGTGTACATTAAATGATTTTAGATATGAATGTAGGAGGTATGATCAGTAAGTTCGCAGATGACACGAAAATTGGTGGAGTGGTAAATAACGAGGAGGGAAGCCTCCGGCTACAGGACGATATGGACGGGTTGGTCAGATGGGCAGAACAGTGGCAAATGGAATTTAACCCTGAAAAGTGTGAGGTGATGCATTTTGGGAGGACTAACAAGGCAAGGGAGTACACAATGAATGGTAGGACCCTAGGAAGGACAGAGGATCAGAGGGACCTTGGTGTGCATGTACATAGATCCCTGAAGGCAGCAGGACCGGTAGATAAGGTGGTTCAGAAGGCATATGGGATACTTGGCTTCATTAGCTGAGGCATAGAATATAAGAGCAGGGAGGTTATGATGGAGCTGTACAAAACGCTAGTTAGGCCACAGCTGGAATACTGTGTGCAGTTCTGGTCGCCACACTATAGGAAGGATGTGATTGCATTAGAGAGGGTGCAGAGGAGATTCACCAGGATGTTACCTGGGCTGGAGTGCTTCAGCTATGAAGAGAGACTGGACAGGCTGGGGTTGTTTTCCTTAGAGCAGAGAAGGTTGAGGAGGGACCTGATTGAGGTGTACAAAATTATGAGGGGCATAGATAGGGTAGATAGAAAGGAACTTTTCCCCTTAGTAGAGGGGTCAATAACCAGGGGGCATAGTTTCACGGTAAGAGGCAGGAGGTTTAGAGGGGATTTGAGGAAAAACTTTTTCACCCAGAGGGCGGTTGGAATCTGGAACTCACTGCCTGAAAGGGTGGTAGAGGCAGGAACCCTCTCAACATTCAAGAAGCATTTAGATGAACACTTGAAACGCCATAGCATACAAGGCTACGGACCAAGTGCTAGAAAATGGGATTAGAATAGACGGGGCTTGATGGCCGGCGCGGACACGATGGGCCGAAGGGCCTCTTTCTGTGCTGTATAACTCTATGACTATGACTTGTGCCTTGTAGATGGTGGAAAGGCTTTGGGGAGTCAGAAGGTGAGACACTCGCTGCAGAATACCCAGCCTCTGACCTGCTCTTGTAGCTGCAGTATTTATGTGGCTGGTCCAGTTAAGTGTCTGGTCAATGGTGACCCCCCCAGAATGTTGATGGTGGGGAATTCGGCGATGGTAATGCCGTTGAATGTCAAGGGGCGGTGGTTGACTATTTCCAACAAAAGAGTGTCTATTGTGTGGCGCGAATGTTACCTGCCACTTATCAGCCCAAGCCTGAATGTCATCCAGGTCTTGCTGCATTCGGGCATGGACTGCTTCATTATCTGAGGAGTTGTCTAGTTAAAGCATTGACTGGCAGCAACGTGCTACAAGCCCTTCCCCTTTGATGTCCTATCGGCAGCCCTTATATACCCCGTTACATGCATATTTTTTGCAACGTGTTGTCGCTAGTTAATGATGTAATCATGTTACCCATGCACGCTGGCCAATTTGTTACAATCACTTTGCCCGAAGTATCTTGCACTTATTCTTGTATCTCTCTTCTTTTGTTCCAGACCCCTCAATCTCTGGAAACCGTCTGTTCCTATCTACTCCACCTCATCCCTTTATTGAGTTAAACACCTCTATTAATTCACCCCATCATCTCTTGGAGCTGCTTTTCTTAGTCTTTCTTTGCATTGGTATTTCCTCCAATCAGGCAGCATCCTAGTGAGTCTGTGCTGTACTCTACTGCCTCAGCATCCTTCCTAGTGTGATGCCCAAAACTGCACACAGTACTCCCAACACTCTGGTTTTAAATAGATTCATTATCACAGCAAAGTTTTATAGTCTGTACCTCTTGCCTTAAAACCCAGTATGCCATTAGCTTTGTAGACCTTTTTCTAGTAAAAAAAAACTTGCTTGGAAAGCCCCATGGTTGTTAAAGGGTAATTAGCAATATCACCTACAAAAGAACATAATCCGGATTCACCTTCAGCCACTCGGGCGCATTGTAACAGAAAGTACAACTTAGTTTTAAATTAGCAGCAAGTTCGAGCAGTTGAAATATTGAAGGGTAATGATGTGGTGCTGCGGAGCCCGGAGATCCCAGGTCGGACCGGGGTTTTGTTCCTGGGATTCTCCACCAGTTGTGGTGAGGTGACTGGGCATTTTCTGCCCCGGCCCTCAGAAGCTGGAAAATCTGGAGAAAGTGCCACCTCGGGCGATCCTCTGGCACCGCTCCTCCTGTCCATTTTCAGAGCGGTGCTGTTGGAGGCTTTGGAGCAGGTCACTCACTTAAGCAAAGTGAAGTGAGAAACCTGATTAGGCAGACTGTGTGGACAGGGTTGCCATCTCTGGTTGGACATATCCCTGAAGAGTTTCATCATATGACCTCCTGCGTCCAGTCTTTTCCTTCGCCGTCTTCACTGTTCTTATGACTAACAAACTAAAGTGTTCAAAGAAAATGGAAAAAATACCCACGGGTTTTTTTTTTAATAATGCCCCAATGATTTTTCTCTTAGCTCTCTCAGCAGTGTCCAGGAGATTGATCTTTAATTCCTGGAGGGTTGGCAACCGATGTTCTCCCTGATTTTTTTTTGGGTGAGCGGTCCCTTTAAGGGGCTGGGCGGCCCATTCACAGTTTTGCACATGTGAGAAATTTACCATTGCGGAAAAACTGGTCCCGGGCTGTGCGGGACCAGCGGAGAGCTGCGCATCTTGGAGGGAACGTTGTTGTCGACCCTACGTGTGGATCAGAACTTCCCTTAAACTGAACTAGCTTTGATCCTACCCTTTCAGACTAAGAGGGTATTGTGGGGTGGGAGGAGAAAGAAAAATATAAAATAAAGTCAATAAAAACAGAAAATGGTGGAAACACTCAACAGGTTCGTCAGCATCTGTGGAGCGAGAAATAGACGACGACAATTTGTGTTTATATAGCGCCTTTAATGTAGTAAAACGCCCCAAGGCGCTTCACAGTAGTGTTATAAAACAAAATTAGACATCGAGCCACACCAGGAGATATTAGGACAAATGTAGGTTTTAAGCCCGTCTTAAAGGAGGAAAGGGAGGTAGCGGGGCGGAGAGGTTTAGGGAGGGAATTCCAGAGCTTAGGGCCTAGGCAGCTGAAGGCACGGCCACCAATGGTGGAGTGATTACAAGTCAGCATTTCAAGTCCACACCTGAAATGATAACTTGTCTGTCACCCTCCCCCCCCCCCCCCCACAGAGGTTATTGAACATACTGAGTGTTTCTGGCATTTTCTGTTTGATGTTTCAGATTTCCAGCTTTTTTTGCTTTTTATTTATAAAGTTAGACACAGTAGCTTTTTCCCTTTTTTGGTTCTTGCTGTTTCATTTTGCTACCACTAGATAGCAGTAGATGTCCAGCTTTCGGAGTCTATGTCGAGATGTGGCTTATTTCTGCATCACGGTGAATACAAAGGCCAATATTCTAATGTCCATTCGGGAACTAAAGCATCATAAAAATTCTAAAAAAAAATTGTTGTACGTAGCAACACAGTCTGATTCCCAAAGTTACAATTGTATTTCTAATTGACGGGGTTAAATTAATCATGTCGAAGGCTGCAACTGAACAATGATCTTGATATGTGTACAGTAGATCTTGTTCCTAATTCTACTTTTGACAGTTCGCTGTTGATACAGGTTTTAACAGAGTATGGGAGGTGCATTGCTGTTTACATTGTCACATTCCTGCAATAATAGTCGGAATAAGCCTCAAGGGGTTACAGTAGCTTTACTGTACTTTGTCAGCAAATGTGACAGGTTTTTTTTGCATTTTGCCCAGAATATATTGTTGTGATCTAATCGTGTAATTAGTTATCATAATTTTTGGCATGTTTCAGGGCACTTTTGATATGTATAAATACTTTTATTGTTTGGATGCTCCTTGTCCCAAGATTTCTTTTCCCCACATTTTACCAAGTTCGCAATTCTTTCGGTCCTGCAAAAGTTAATGGCACCTGGGGAGCTGAGGATTATTATTACTGGAACTCTAAAACTGGAATGGTCCTGGTTTAGGAATATCTGAACCGTGTATCTTTTTCCCTTTTTTGAAAAATGAGATATCAGCCTGAAAAGATGAAGCGAAGAAGCTCCTGTCCAAATGGTTGAATGTTGAAAACACTGCGTGTTGCCCGAGGCTGCAGTTATATTATCGGTGTGAGACTGGGACCTGTTAAATCCCAAGACCAGAGTTGTACTGTAGGCTGTGATTTGCCTGCCTGTAGCGAGCTCTGCATGTGTTGCTCTCTCACGTATACAGAGGCCCCGTCCCTGTCCCTGGGGATGCTTTTTTTTTTAAATGTTAAGATGCCGCGAGTGTAGCAGTGTCCACAATCGAGCAACATTGAAAGACTCAACACTAAGTTTGTAAAGTGGCCCAGTAGACTGCATGACCAGTGCTTCACACTGAACTGGAGTTACACAGCAGCAATGTGCATTTATATTGTGCCTTTATCACAAAAGAAACCTTTCACAAATTGGCATAAGGGTGGAGACTAGGGGGAGTGACTTAAAAACTTGGTAGAAGAGATGGTTTTTAAGAAGGTGTTTTTTTTTTGAAGATCTACTGAAGACCAAACCATGAGAGGTGGCCTCCTCACTTCAGTGTGCTCAGCAGTCACATCAAGACTTGACTTGCGTTCTACTGCCACTTTCGTGTCAGTGACGTGAAAGTTACACTGTAACTGCATATGCAATATAGCGCCTTTCACGACCTCAGGACATCCCAAAGCATTTTACAGCCAATAAAGTACTTTTGAAGTGGAGTCACTGTTGTAATGTAGGAAACGCGGCAGGCAATTTGCGCACAGCAAGCTCCCACAAACAGCATTGTGATTATGACCAGATAATCTGTTTTAGTGATGTTGACTGAGTGATAAATATTGGCCCCAGGACACTGAGGATAACTCCCCTGCTCTTCTTCGAAATAGTGCCACGGGATCTTTTATGTCCACCTGAGAGAGCAGACAGGGCATCGGTTTCACGCCTCATCCGAAAGACGGCACCTCTGACAGTGCAGCACTCCCTCAGTGCTGCACTGGAGTGCCAGCTTAGATTTACGTGCTGAAGTCTGTGGAGTGGGACTGGAACCCACAACCTTCTGAGTCAGAGGCGGGCGTGCTACCCACTGACCGCAATGAATTAACAAAATTGCGCTGGAGATCGAGGGACAGATTTTGATGAATGCAGTTAAATGCCGTGTGATTAGTAAAATATATATACTGCCTTAAAGATTGGAGTACCTGCGCCTAACAGATCTCCTTTCAGATAAACCAGCTGGGTGCTGCTTGTATCTGCACTAATAGAAACATTGCTGTCCATTAATGGGGAATTGGAAGCTTCAGCTGCTTAAGCACAAGTGACCTATAATATTCTGGGTAGCAGCTCAAGGCGAATTCCTATTGTGTGCAGCTCATTGCGGACTTAACACCAATGATGTAGCCCTTGGGGCATTAACAGTAAATGCCGGTATTCTTCTGCAATATGTATTGCATTTTTAGTTGGCATTATATCATTAATACCTGAAGGGATTAGTCTTGTCATTAGAATTATCCATTCCACCATCACCTCATCCTTTAAGTGTTTTGAAGCTTAGTTTTGTGTGGGCCACACACGTAGCACACATTTCTACCTTTTGCAGTATTTATTTTCATAGGCCTTTGCAGTTTGTATCGTGATCTCCAAAAAATAAATGAATATGTTTGCATTTCTTCCTCTGCAGCAAGATATGAATAACACTCGAAATGCTTACTTTATATCTGAGTCCTGCTGCTTTTGAATTCAAGCAGAAGCATTGGCTGTAAAGCGCTTTGGGATGTCCTGTGGTCGTGAAATGCGCTATGTAAATGCAAGTCTGTCTGTCTGTCTGTCTGTCTTTTCTTCCCTTAATTTAATATATTCCCTATAAAATATTCCATTCTAAGAACGAGTAATGTTGGTGGGCAGTCGGGCAAACCCTCACCCTCTAAATACAGATGTGCCCACCAGGTTGAAGCCACATTGCTGCTCTACGGAGATCTAGATGCCCGATTCCATGACGGTCACGGGTCGCGAGTTGCCTGGCCAGACCAGCCCAGCATGCTGATCAGAGAGCCAGCATCCCAGGTAACCTCTCTGAATCTCACTTGGCTTGACTGCACTTTGCAGGAGGTTTCACTCGGCCTTGAGCGAAAGACTAGTCTGCAGCCAGTCCTCCGTATTGGCCAGATCACCATTCATTTGGGCTAACCAGACGCACCAAACCGCCAAGAGGTCAGGTTGTGTATCTTCGATCCGCTTGCCGCAACAAACATTGTTGACTTTTTCTTCCTTTCCCTGGTGAGGTAGGCCAACTCGAGCCCCCTGCTGTTAGTTTGGCTTCTCCTGTGTTGGGTGATTTGTGCCTTTCCTGCTGCCTCATGCCCTGCATAAATGTGTTTTTTTTTTTGGACTGCTTCTCATTGTCCTTTGGGAACAAACCGCAAGCATTTGAAGCAAACTGATTGTTAGTAGTGAGTCATGGACCTTTGACAACAAATTACATCTTGTTTGAGTTGGCAGGTTCGCAATAATCCTTGCTTTAACAATATTGTAATGCGTCACATCACCGTAGTGTTAACATAGGCGACGGATAAGGAGTGGACACTGAGTGAGGGATTCTCTGCCATGGGGAAGTCAGTGGAGCTGGGCGTGGACCGGGGCTAATGGGGATGTGGACTATAGTGCGGCTGAAGACACGGCCCAAAGCGTTTTTGAATTACTTGCGGAGCGGTAGCCAGCAAGCTGAATGCTGGAGAAGCCCGAGGTAGTTAAAAACTTGGATTAGAGTTTTGGTGAAGGTAAACACTGTGGCGGAGGTTTTTTAAATTTGTTCCTGGGATGTGGGCGTCACTGGCAAGGCCAGCATTTATTGCTCATCCCTAATCGCCCTTGAGAAGGTGGTGGTGAGCCGCCGCCTTGAACGGCTGCAGTCCGTGTGGTGAAGGTACTCCCACAGTGCTGTTAGGGAGGGAGTTCCAGGATTTTGACCCAGCGACAATGAAGGAACGGCGACATATTTCCAAGTCAGGATGGTGCGTGACTTTGGGGGGGCGGGGGAGAACTTGGAGGCGATGGTGTTCCTATGCGCCTGCTGCCCTTGTCATTCTCGGTGGTAGAGGTCACGGGTTTGGGAGGTGCTGCCGAAGAAGGTGACGTAATGTGCTATTGGTGATCGATCACATACGGGTGAGGAAGGTGAACTTGGGGTCATGTAATATGCAAAGGTTCCACTTTTTTGGGGGGTGCTGACCCTGAGGTGACCGCCACAAAGGGATGTGTGGATTGTGGTGGTCATGCTGAGGAACAAGCACCTTGCTCCCATACAATGCCAACGGCTGTAGGTGCCAACCTGCAACATGGTGCCAATGGTTTAGTTTTACCCAACTACCTGAACTGGACGTCAGTGTGGACCTGAAATAAAACAACAGAAAATATCGCAGCTAAAAGGAGGGGGCCCGTGATGTTCCGGTCACCATGGTGTGGGGCAGGCTTGATGGGCCATCTGGTCTTTTCCTGCCCATCAGTTGCGTATGTTCGTATGCATAGGTGTTTGTGGGAGTCGAGGAGGATGGCTTGGACTTTGTTGAGGTTAAGCGGGATGAAGATTTGACTCTTCCAGGTCTTAAGTGTTCGAGACGGTGGCAGCATCAATGGGGTCGATGGAAGAGAAGTTGAGGAGCACTGTCATAGAGTTATACAGCACAGAAAGAGGCCCTTCGGCCCATCGTGTCCGCGCTGGCCATCAAGCCCTATCTATTCTAATCTCATTTTCCAGCACTTGGTCCGTAGCCTTGTATGCTATGGCGTTTCAGGTGCTCATCTAAATGCTTCTTGAATGTTGTGAGGGTTCCTGCCTCTAGCACCCTTTCAGGCAGTGAGTTCCAGATTCCAACCACCCTCTGGGTGAAAAAGTTTTTCCTCAAATCCCCTCTAAATCTCCTGCCCCTTACCTTGAAACTATGCCCCCTGGTTATTGACCCCTCTACTAAGGGGAAAAGTTCCTTTCTATCTACCCTATCTATGCCCCTCATAATTTTGTACACCTCAATCAGGTCCCCCCTCAACCTTCTCTGCTCTAAGGAAAACAACCCCAGCCTGTCCAGTCTCTCTTCATAGCTGAAGCGCTCCATCCCAGGTAACATCCTGGTGAATCTCCTCTGCACCCTCTCCCATGCAATCACATCCCTCCTATAGTGTGGCGACCAGAACTGCACACAGTATTCCAGCTGTGGCCTAACTAGCGTTTTGTACAGCTCCATCATAACCTCCCTGCTCTTATATTCTATGCCTCGGCTAATGAAGGCAAGTATCCCATATGCCTTTTTAACCAACTTATCTACCTGTCCTGCCTTCAGGGATCTATGTACATGCACACCAAGGTCCCTCTGATCCTCTGTCCTTCCTAGGGTCCTACCATTCATTGTGTATTCCCTTGCCTTGTTAGTCCTCCCAAAATGCATCACCTCCCACTTTTCAGGGTTAAATTCCATTTGCCGCTGTTCTGCCCATCTGACACCCGTCTATATCGTCCTGTAGCCTGAGGCTTCCCTCCTCGTTATTTACCACTCCACCAATTTTTGTGTCATCTGCGAACTTACTGATCATACCTCCTACATTCATATCTAAATCATTAATGTACACTACAAACAGCAAAGGACCCAGCACCGATCCCTGCGGTACACCACTGGACACAGGCTTCCAGTCACAAAAACAACCTTCGACCATCACCCTCTGCCTCCTGCCACTAAGCCAATTTTGGATCCAATGTGCCAAATTGCCCTGGATCCCATGGGCTCTTACCTTCTTGACCAGTCTCCCATGGGGGACTTTGTCAAAAGCCTTACTGAAGTCCATGAAGTCCATCATCATGAGGACTGCAGCCGATGGAGGAGAAGGTCCACCGCCACCTTCTCAGGGCAACTAGGACAATAAATGTGATCCTTTTCCAGCATCGTCTTCACCTTGAGTTAAAAAGAAAATGGGTGTCATCAGCATAGAATGATACAGCATGGAAGGAGGCCTTTTGGCCCATCATGTCTGTGCCGGCTCTTTGAAAGAGCTATCCAATTAGTCCCACTCCCCTGCTCTTTCCCCATAGCTCTGTAAAATGTTTCCCCTTCAAGTATTTATCTTTGAAAGTTACGATTGAATCTGCTTCCACCACCCTTTCAGTGCATTCCAGATCGCAACAGCTCGTTGCGTTTAAAAAAAAAAAATCCTCATGTCGTCTCTGCTTCTTTTGCCTATCGCCTAGTTATGATCCTATTGGCTGCAAAAAAAAATTTGTGTGTGTTTGTATGCTGTTGTTTTGCTGACATCTGACATCCCTTTCAGATATTTGGAAAAAACTAAACCTAATGTGTTTTGTGGCAGATTGGTGCCCAAAGGCATTGTGTGTGGGAGGCAGGCCACTTGCTCCTGAGCACATACATTGCAATGCAGCCCAATGTAAAACGATGCATGCACCATCTGTGTCCACCCCCCACCCAACGAGTGGATCTCTCTCTGCTGCTCTTGAGCGCCTCCCAGTGGCTAATTCATGACTGAGATTGGCAGAGGTCAGGCGGCCAGATTACCGTTCAGTATATTTTGCTCAATAATGGTGTGTGTTGCTGAGGTGGAAACACAAAGCGAGTGTAGCACCGAGAAACCCTTCTTAAATAGGCTACGTTTTTCACTTTGATTTTTTTCTGCTTTTTTTTTATAGGTTAGTTATTGGTGCAAGCTGTATCCTTATTCTGAAAACTCTTAGTAGATTATTAATAGTCATATAATCGCACAAATGTTAGCTCTGTATGAAATGCTTTTAAAGGTGCTAAACTTAATTTCATGCTGATAAACTGTGTTTGATGTCAATCACTGCCTTGTATGTATAATATATTAAAAAAACATTATTTTGAAACCCCATGCATGTTCTAGTAATGTTTGGATCCTTAACTTGACACCTCACTAGATGTGGCCCTGGAGTGTGCTGGGTTTTTAACTGGTGTTGGCTTGAACACTTCAATCATGGTACGAAGCATTCCTCTTCGTGGCTTTGATCAGGTATAACATGGATTATATATTGTATATTTAACTATTAAATATGTTTGCTTTTCCATTATTTTGAACTATAATCTATTAGTCTAGATTCATACTAGGTAAGTGAAGCAAAATGCAGAACCTGTTTTATTTAGCACAGTGCCTTTTACGAACTTTCATCTTTAAGCAGTCTATTTTCACTTATGAACATAGTATCTACTAGACTTACTTGTCGTCGGAGCAGTTTAATATGATAACTTGTATTTATTTAACGCTCTTGGTGTACATAAAGTTCAAAGGTACTTCACAGAGGCGTAATCAAAAATAAAAGAAGAGTTGAGGAGAGGTGACCACAAGCTTGGTCGAAGAGGTGGGTTTTAAGCACAGTCTTAAAGGAAGTGAGGGAATTAGAGGGGTTTTGGGAGCATGGCATGGGGTCTAGTCAGGTGACGGCACGGCCACCATTGATGGGGCAAAGGGTGGGAGGATCATAGAATCATAGAAGATAGGAGCAGGAGTAGGCCATTCGGCCCCTCTAGCCTGCTCCGCCATTCAATGCGATCATGGCTGATCATCCAAATTCAGTACCCTGTCCCTGCTTTCTCCCCATATCCCTTGATCCCTTTAGCCTTAAGAAATATATCCAACTCCTTCTTGAATCTATTTAACGAATTGGCCTCTACTGCCTTCTGTGGCAGAGAATTCCACAGGTTCACCACTCTCTGGGTGAAGAAATTCCTCCTCATTTCTGTCCTAAATGGCTTACCCCGTATCCTTAGACTGTGACCCCTGGTTCTGGACTCCCCGACCATCGGGAACATCCTTCCTGCATCTAGTTTGTCCTGTCCTGTCCTGTCAGAATTTTATAAGTTTCAATGAGATCCCCTCTCATTCTTCTAAACTCCAGCGAGTATAAGCCCAATCGACCCAATCTCTCTTCATACATCAGAAGAGGCCAGACTTGCCGGAATGGATAGTTTGGGGAGAGAGGAGTGGAGGGCTGGAGGAGGTTACAGAGATAAAATTACATAGGATATACAGCACAGAAACAAGCCATTTGGCCCAACCAGTCCAAGCACCGTTTATGCTCCACTCGAGCCTCCTCCCGTCCTTCCCCATCTAACTCTATCAGCATAACCCTTTATTTCCTTCTCCCTCGTGCTTATCTAGCTTCCCCTTAATTGTATCTATACTATTCGCTTTCACCACTCCCTGTGGTAGCGAGCTCCACATTCCCACCACTCTCTGGGTAAAGAAGTTTCTTCTGAATTCCCTATTTGATTTCTTGATGACTGTCTTGTATTGATGGCCTCTAGTTTTGCTCTTCCACACAAGTGGAAGCACTCTCTCTGTGTCTACCCATCAAAACCTTTCATAATTTTAAAGAACTCTTTTAGGTCACCCCTCAGCTTTCTTTCAAGAGAAGAGAGACCCAACCTGTTCATCCAGTCCTGATAGGTATATAGCGATGGAATGGGGCAAGGCCAGGAAGGGGTTTATACACCAGGGTAAGAATTTTAAATTGGAGGCATGGGGAGATGGCTAGCCAATGTATGTCAGGATAGAGGTAATGGGTAGTGTGATGGTGTGGGGTAGGATAGGGGCAGCAGAGATTTGGATGAGCTAAAGTTAACGGAGGATGGGAGGCCAGCCAGGAGAGCATTGGAATAATTGAGTCCGGAGGTGACCGAGGGCTGGATGAGGGTTTCAGCAGCAGATGGGGTGATGTAGGGACAGAGACGGGTGATAATTGCATTGGTGTTTTTTGTGATGGAGAGGATACGGGGTTGGAAACTCTGTTCCAGAGCATGGAGAGTGCAGCAATTTGTAAAACTATAGACTTCCTTAACGCAATGACAAAGCAATTACTCTGCACCCGTAATCCACAAGAACATATGCATGTATTCGAGATTAGTGGGTGGGTGGGGCTAATTACAATAAAATTCCATCAAAGGGATTTAGATAACATATACTGTAAGGATGAAGTTTGAATTGTTTATTTGCACCTAAGCTCTGAGATGCAGTCGGTGTCCTTGCAATCGCTCTCATGCACCCATAATATTTTAAAAATATACTAGCAGATCTTTCATGGCACTGTTTGCGGTAAGTTGGGTGAGGCACTGTTTTATAAGGACAAAGAGTGTTCTTCCATGCAATGCATAATGTATTATTCTACTAAGGTGGAGCTATGTCCCTTTAAGGCTATGAAAGCAATTCGTTACGTAAACATGTTGAGGTGAATCAGAGTTAAAAAAAACTTAGATTTATAGCGCCTTTCATGTCCTCAGGACGTCCCAAAGTGCTTTACAGCCACAATGAAGTACTTTTTGCAGTGTAGTCACTGTTGCAATGTAGGAAACGTGGCAGCCAACTCGCGCACAGCAATGGGATAATGATCAGATCTGTTTTACTGGTGTTAGTTGAGGGATAAATATTGGCATGGGGCACTGGTTTAACAGTTTGGTCAGGGAATGTTGCTGGTTGAAATGTGTTTGTCAGTTTCAGACTGCAGCTCGAAACACCCAGTATTTTAAGATTGTTTATATCTGTAACAAAGTTTGATATGTGTGTGTGCTTAACGTACTGGCCTGGGATTTGCAGTCAGCGGCGAAGCAAAGGCATTCGCCGCTGGCCCCGAAGAAAGCTGCCCACAGAGGTCGCGAGAAGTTTGCCTTTTTCAATCCGCTAAGTGATTTCAGTGCAGTATAGTGGGGATTCCCTAGTGCGATCAGCTGTGATGTCAACAAGCTGTCTAAGCAATCACATTGCAGAATTCTCTCAGATGGGGAACCAGGAAATGAAGAAGCGGTTAGAGAGCAAAACAAAGATCGGGGCTCACACATGGGGTCAGGTAAAACCTGAAATATCATGCAAAATCTTTGGTTTCTTATAAATTGTAATTTTTATCATAATAGAGAAATTTGACACTCCACAAAATTAAAATTAGTTTTTCAGGGCCATAACATTTGTTTATAGCCAATACGCTGTTAAAACCCCAGTTACTCCTAATCCAACAAGGCCTAACTTTTAATGGGGTATTTAACAGCGATATTACCGCGGAAAAGCCCAAGTTTTTGTCAGTTTCACTGAATACACTGATTGCCAGCTATGGGGGGTGGGTCCACAGTGCAGCCAGTGTCGGAGCAGTGAATGAATGACCGCAACTTCAGGATTTCCGCGTTAGGATGCGCATGCGCTACATCCTGAAGTTGCGGTCAGTTTGCTGTTACTACCCACCGCAAATTCCGGGCCACTATTTTTAAAAGCTAAACTGGGAAGTTAATTCCAGTTTTTCCCCTACTGAACTAATACAAAAATCCCAATTGCAGCCTCAAAAATGTGCCCATGTAAATGTGGAAAATAGGACGTGACACTGCCTGATAAAATGCTGTTGCAATTTAACAGCTTACTTCTCCTTTTCATTCAATGTAGCAAATGGCTTACTTGGTGACAGACTATATGGCGTCTTATGGTACCAGGATCTTTTGGAAATGCATACCAATCAAAATAGAAAAGCTGGACAGTGGCAAACTGCAGGTTATATGGAAAAATCTTGAGTCTGACATGGAAGAGCGAGAGTCCTTTGACACAGTGCTGTGGGCAGTAGGTAAGAGAGTCAATTCTTAACATGTCCCTTCAAACAGGAACACTAATAGTGCTGCAAGACGTAGAACGGATTTGCATTTATAAGGCTTCGCGTTAATATTGTGTTTCAGCATTGCAAAACATACGCAGCCTTCATGAAAGCCAGCTGTCCCAATTTTAGTGGTCATTAAAATGCATGGTAGATTGTCCATAGTTCACTTGATTTATATCTGTTTCTACTAATATTCAGTGGTATTTCTGTGCGATGTATTGTCTGGTCTTGCACTGTCTCAACTGCATGTGTAGTTTCAGTACAAGTTGTTAAAAGAATTGTGTTTTGGTTCCATGGGTATTGGTCGTCTTCCAATACATTGCCAGTAAAGTAGACACTTGTAAAGTAGGGAAATGCAGCAGTCAATTTGTGCACAGCAAGGTCCCACAAACAGTAATGAGCTAAATCACGAGGTAATCGTTTTTTTTAATGGGGCGTTGGTTGAAGAATAAATATTGGCCAGGACACCTGGGGAGAATTGCTTTTCTTAGCATGGTCCCATGGGACCTTTTACGTCCACCTGAAACCGCAAACATCTCATCCGAAAGACGGCACCTCCAATAGTGCAGCACTCTTTCAGTGCTGCATTGAAGTGTCAGCCTAGATTTTGTGCTCAAGTCTCTGGAGTGGGGCTTTAACCCACGACCCTCCGACTCCGAGGTGAGAGTGCTACCCACTGAGCCAAAGGTGACAATGAATTCATATAATTGAGTTGAATTCATGCAAATTTGAATTGTGAAATACTTGGGGTATTCTGCAGCGACTCTTTCAGAGAAATGAAAAGCATTTTAAATAAATAGTGTTAAATTTCATTCAATTTATTGGCCAATTGTCACGTGACTTTGACGTCACTTTCCAGCAGTGTTATTGGTCAGCAGTGATCATGACTGCTACATATGTTGCTGTTGCTTTCTGGTAATCTTAATGGCCAAAAGTAAATACATGGCCAATTTGTGAGTGTTTCTTTTGTCACATTTCAAATCATTAAATTCTATGTACGTTTTCATATCTATTAATGCGATATAGCTAGTTACTTTAAATTTGATTAATGCATGGTGAGAGAATTTCTCAACTGTCTCTCCTGACTTGTTTTATGTAAGTTAATTGTGGTGGGGTGGGGGGTACATGTCACCTATATGGTCTTCAAAAGCAGATGATCACTGCTAGATAGCTGACTTAATGAGGGTTATTTGCCATGTTCACATAGGTGACAGGACCACTTAATTTTGTTTACTTGGCTGCAGAGTCGCTGCTAAGGTGAGTGCGGTCGCACAGTGTTCTGAGAGGTCCCGCGCAGGCCGCTCACCGACTTTTACATTGTAGATACCGCGCATGTACAAAAATTTGAATGGGCCGTGCATTGGGCGAGGCAGGCACGCAGGAGGCACTGCAGCTTACGGGGGACGTTGCTTGGCTGCAGGAGGCAAAGCTAAGTCTGTTTTTTTGATTACGTCCCTCTTAAGTGCTTGGGACAGTAAGTTAAAGGCATTCTATAACTGCAAGTTGATGTTGCAATGTTTGATGCGTCGGGGTTCCTGCTATCAAGACCCTTACAACTTGATTTTGTCCTGAGAGAGAGGGTCATGATCCTTGGAAGTCTCTGTGGTGGGGAGCTGTGTCGCCAAGATCTGTTGATTCAAAGGGTAAATGCGACTGTTCTGTTCCTCAGTTCTTATGCTTGGGATTCGATGTTGGCAGACGAAAACTCAATTCTAAGTTATGTTATAAATACTGGTCTAGACTTGGTATTTTTAAGAGAATTATAGAGCTATCATGTGTCTTATTTTATTCTACCCAAGGAGGTCCAAGTCCTATAATCACATTAAATCTGCAATATTGATTTTCTGCTCCCATCTACTTTCAATAAACCTAATTCCGAGTGTATAGCTTAAGTCGCATGGTCTGATGGGCTGTTTATTCTTCCGCTATCCAAAGACTACAAGAGCTACAACAACAACAACTTGTATTTATACAGCGCCTTTAACATTGTAAAACGTCCCAAGGCGCTTCACAGGAGCGATTATCAAACAAAATTTGACACCAAGCCACATAAGGAGAAATTAGGGCAGATGACCAAAAGCTTGGTCAAAGAGGTAGATTTTAAGGAGCGTCTTAAAGTATGAGAGAGAGGTGGAGAGGTTTAGGGAGGGAATTCCAGAGCTTCGGACCTCGGCAGCTGAAGGCACGGCCACCAATGGTTGAGCGATTAAAATCAGGGATGCTCAAGAGACGGGGCGGTGGTTGTGGGGCTGGAGGAGACTACAGAGATGGGGAGGGGCGAGGCGAGGATTGGAAAACAAGGATGAGAATTTTAAAATTGAGGTGTTGCTCAACCGGGAGCCAGTGTAGGTCAGTGAGCACAGCAGTGATGGGTGAACGGGACTTGGTATGAGTTAGGACATGGGCATCAGAGTTTTGGATGAGCTCAAGTCATGAGAGGGCTTGTGTCAATTCAGTGAGCCAAAAACAAGGGTGTCTGTTCCGATCCCTGGGTAACATTCCATTACCAGATATTGTGTGTGTATAAAGTCACACTCCAGTTCATAGGAGTGAAGTCTCGCTTATAGAAGTGGTCTTTGGCACTGAGCACAAGAGAAATATCTAAAAACATTACTCCTTGGGCTAAAACAATCACAAGCATTCTGATTGTTCCATATTTGATTGACAGGTGTTGATTCTGAGGATAAATCTGATGGTTAAGACTTTTGTGGCGATATGGTGGGTTTCAGCTTGTACAGAACTAAGACCATGTAGGTTTTTGTTAGAACACAGGAGATTAAGGGGTGATTTGATAGCTGTGTTTAAAATTATGTAGGAGTAGGATAGAGTAAGTCGAAACAGACTGTTTCCAGTGATTGAGGGGATTCAGAACAAGGGGAGATGGATACAAGACTAAATGCAAGAGATTTAGGAGAGAGAGCAGGAGAAACTATTTTACGCAGAGGGTTGTGAGGCTGTGGATTCCACTGATTGAAGCAGAGACCGGCCCAAAGATTAGTGCCGCTACGCGAGAGTACGCACTGTGTACTCTCGCGTATTCTGTCTCCAATTGGCGGTTTTCTGCATGCACTGCGCATGCGCTGAAAACCGGCACTTGGTGATTTCAAAAGGGGGCGGTTCCTAGGTGAACCGCGTGCGCGCTACAGGCTGCGTGCACGCAGTGCACTTAGTGCTTTGGACGCGCAGGTAAGTATGGAAGATTTTGCACATAAAGAAAGGAGGCGTAAGACCCTCTTTTAACAAGGTAAGTAGTTAATTAAGTATTATTTTGAATTTTTTTCAACAGGTATATCTTTTTTAGAGACTTTAAAGAAAGGTAAGTTTATTTTTATAACTTTTAAAAGATTTTAAATTTTTTCAAAAATTTTATTTTTTGTTTAAAATGGTTAATTTATTTAACTATACTTATTTTATTAATGTGATGGTTTTTTTTTTATTTAATTGAGGTTTAGCTGTTCTTTTGGGGGGTATAGATTCATAGCTTTCACAGCACTTGTTGTGAAAGCTATGAATGAAAGATGGTGTGCTGCCATTGGCTCTAACTGAGTCACGTGATCCCACAGCTCGCACGAATTAACTGCGCCTGTGGGATACGGAAGCCCTGCACAGCTGCTGTCCAGAACATCAAGTTCGTGCGAGCTGGGAATTAAAAAGCCAGCGCGCAGTGAGAGATCGCGGGGAAGCCTTACCCTCGCACGAAGGCTCCCTCGCTAATTTTTGGGCCACCATGTCAACATTAAAGAATAGGTTAGATGGCTGGTTGAAGGAAAGGGGAATAAAGGGATATGGAAACAGGATGGGCATTAGGACGAGTGCACATGTGGAGGATGGACAATATGGACTGGTTGGGGCAAACGGCCTATTCCTATGTTGTAATTGTGTGAATGTTCATCAATCCAAATCTCAATATTTGTTTGACTAAACTACATAATGAGCATCAGCATTAACGTTTTAAGCTTTCCTTCCCTTTATCAGGAATCCCTACTATTCGAAGCTAGCCAGCCTCTTAATGTTTCTGCATTAGCTGCTGCTGTATCATTACTGGTCTTACAGCAGCATCGCTGACCTCCAATTATGATGTAGCATTAGAACGAGTGTTGATTACTTTGCTCTCCCGGTGTTTTGTTACGCCGGGAGAACATAAGAATTAGGAGTAGGAGTAGGCTATTCGGCCACTCGAGCCTGCTCCGCCATTCAATAAGATCATGGCTGATCTTCGACCTTAACTCCACTTTCCCGCCCAATCCCCATAGCCACTGATTCCCCAAGAGAGCGAGAAAGACCAAGTGATCAGGAGCAGTAGGAGAGCAGGAATAGACAAGAGTGCCCCAGAAGATAGAGGGGGAGCAAGGTATAGCACTGTAAGAGAGTATAGCATTGGCCTCAGCCTTCTATGCTCGAACATCACCATGTGAGATACAGCAGTACTATATGAAATGTTAATTCTATCTATCACTACCTTTGGCTTAAAAATAGTTAGTTATCTTGGCTTGTTGGAATCTTCTTCTCTGTTGCTGTTCAGATTTTATGTCCTTTTTTTATTTTTGCCAATTTTCTTCAATAATTTTCTCCCCGTCCTCTCTTGAAGACGTTGACTCCTTGCAAAGATATAGGGCCGGATATTCCGATCCCTACGGGTGTGTACGCGCTGTGTACACACCCGTAGGGACATCGGAAATGCCGGTTTCAGGCATGTGCTGAAAACCGGCATTTCCGATCTGTCAAGAATACACCTGCCCTGGAGAAGGGCCTCTGCGGGTGGAGAGTTCCGCTTTCTGGAGACCCTCCGCCCGCAGAAAACCCTTAGAAATCTTACGCCTGCTAATAAAATTTGAAAAAAAACATTTTCACTCATTTATCATTTAAAAATGCTTTTTTTTAAAAAAAAAGTTTATTTTTAGCCCCTTAAATTAAATTTTTGTTTAAAATATTAAATTTATTGTAATTTCAACTAATTTTAAAAATGTAATTTAAAAAAAATTTATTTAATGTTTTAAAGTGTTTTGGGGTGATCTCCAGTTATATATTTGACAGGTCTATCTGTCAAGTGTATGAAACATAGAAACATAGAAACATAGAATCTAGGAGCAGGAGTAGGCCATTCGGCCCGTCGAGCCTGCTCCACCATTCAATACGATCATGGCTGATTCCCTTCTTTGATTGGCTCCCCATGGCCCACGTGATCCCAGGGACGCTTGCGAACCGCCTGCGCCTCTGGGATACGTGGGCCCTGCACACTTGGAGTTTGGAGAGGCCCAGGAGCGGAACTATACGCATCTCGGGAGCCCTCAGGTAAGGGCGTAGATTTTTTCCAGATTGGAGGCCTCCATACGCGGGAAGCCTCCGATTGGAAAATACGGCCCATTGTACCTTGTGCCAAGTGGCCGCTGTTCCTGTGTGAACATTGGCAGTTGAGCGTCAGCAGGCTAATTGTCTCGGGGGACCCGGCCAGGCCCAGCCCTCTCCTCAGCCATTGTTCACATACTCGCACTTGTAACCAGGGTGACTGGCTAGTGATCAGGTGTGGCAACGCGAGCCACTTTTCCCTACCCTAGCTCGCAGGGGCCGTGGCCAATTGTAGCCCTCCATTGCACCGGATGACCCAGCGCAGAGTGGGAATTGAGCTGGGGTTTGAACTGGTCTGCTTGGCTCAGCTACTCGCCGGATAAACTTGCTGAGCCATTGGGGAGCTTGTATTGTTTGAAAAGAAAGAGTGACTTGTATTAATACAGCGCCTTTCACGACCACAGACGTCTCAAAGCGCTTTACAGCCAATGAAGTACTTTTTGAAGTGTAGTCGCTGTTGTAATGTAGGAAACGCGGCAGCCAATTTGCGCACAGCAAGCTCCCGCAAACAGCAATCTGAAAATGACCAGATAATCTGTTGTAGTGATGCTGATTGAAGGATAAGTATTGGCCCAGCACAGTTGAGAAGCAGATTGCTTGTTGCAGAATTGCTGAATAAACCACAAGAATCTTCGTTTGTGAGTTTGATTTTCAAGCTGCTGTCGATACCATGTTATGTAAGTCTTTTGAATTCAACGGTATGCAAACTGGGTCTGTACAAATATAAAGAAGGTCTGCCTAAATGAATACAAAAGTGTACTGAGACAAGTTCAACAGCAAGATAATCCACCTAATTTTTCCTCACTGTCAGGAATCTTAACAATGAGTCCATCATGAAGATCTTGACTTTTTATTTTTTTGGTCAGCCCCACCCCTGCTCAGAAAGCCCAGAATCTGTGGTTTTGAGTTAGCACTCAGTGTTTTTTCTGCATTAACACACCCATACCAGGTGCTGTAGGCAGTGGGAGGGAAAGCAGTGAGCAGAAGTTAACTCTTTAACACAGTGATTTCCTCTCGGTTGCACTCCTCAGTCTCTCTAGTTGCTGCCACTTATTACATAGTGCAGTTGCAGAGAAATGCATTTTAATTTGACTGAATACAGTCGAGTTTCTTCCCCCTGTAGTTTGTGCTTACCTGTCATTATTTTGGAGTCCTACCTTCACCTTTCCCTTTGATCAAGAGAGCAGACCAGCCTGGGCTTTGGATGTGTCTGTGGCTGCCGCCATTGCTACTTTGAGTTTTTTGTGCGAGAGAACGCAGAGTAAATTGAAGATGGCCGTGCTTCATTTTTGAAAGCCTGGGATTGCAGGGAGAAGGAAATACTGAGGGAGATGCAGAGTTCCACAGTGCAGATCTCCTGGGAAAACAATGAGTTGGAGTTGGAGATGATTCAGTGAGTCATCCTTTCATTGCAGGCAGGGTGGAGGAAGTGGGTGCAGGGCAGCATGATTCCAGCTTAGGAAAAACAAGGTAGAGTTCAGAGGAACAGTCACAGATAAAGAAGGTGAATGTGCTTGGAGGCTCGAGGTGAGAGAGGGATTGCTCACCAGAGGACCAGCCTGTTCAGGAGTGCGAGGGGGTGCTCGAAGAGCCTCACCATGGGTTGAGACAGGATTCAAATTTTGTACAGAGCTGGGCTCGTTAAGAGTGAGTAAGAGGAAGAAGTGATGTTTTGCATGAAAGAGCAAACCAAGCTTTTTTGGAGGCAGCTTTAGCATTAGAGGGGTTGCAGGAGTTACATTTGAAGTGGGAGATTTAGCAGCTGGGAGTGTGCTTTATGGAGCAGGACTGACCCCAGTAACTGGTTTGTTACTGCTGAGAACCAGAATGATTTGCCCATGGGGTACCCAGGTGTGTGTGCCAGCGACACCGGTCCCGATCCCAGCTCCCGAGTACAAGTCCAATTCTTTACTACGAACTGCTGAGGCACCATTCATTTTTTTTTACGTTAATATGTGAAGTATTTTGATGTTGGAAAAATGTATGACTGCCGAAGGATAGTTTTCTTTTAATGGAAATCTTGGCATGGTCTTCAAAGGAACCTACATAGGTTAAAGTTCAAAGAATTCCTGGCACCAAACTGTACCATTCGTAAACCGAGAAATAATGCAAGATGGTCAACTAGCAATAGATTCTGAAGAACGTCAATGGACAACAACTACTTTCAGTTGGAACGCCAGATATACTCGCAGCCTATTTTTACTGTGTGTCGCTCAGGATGGTTTACAGACCATCATGCTTTAATTTTTCATTGTCGTTAAAGAATTCTTTAACAGTCGTACCGAATTTATTTTGTGTCACTTGCATTCAAGCTATGAATCACTTTCTACTTTTTATATCCTAGTTAATTACGACTTTGTGCTAGTTCTTAAAAGAGAAATGTTAGGAATTTTTATTAACATTGGCAGCGACGGGGCTTAGTGTTGAAGTCTGTGTGTATTGTAGCAATATATTGGGAAATAATATTTTTGGTTAGACTTTTGTCTCTTTCCCTTTAAGTCACCAGATGCTGCACATCTTCGCAACAGGGCAAGCTGTGGACATATTAGCAATAAAGAAAGAAAAGAAATACTTGCATTTATATAGCATCTTTCACGACCACCGGACGTCCCAAAGCGCTTTACAGCCAACTATGCACTTTTTTTGAAGTGCAGTCACTGTTGTAGGAAGCATGGCAGCCAAATTGCGCACAGCAAGCTCCCACAAACAGCAATGTGTTAATGACCAGATTATCTTATTTTGTTATGTTGATTGAGGGATAAATATTGGCCAGGACACCGGGGATAACTCCCCGCTCTTCTTCGAAATAGTGCCATGGGATCTTTTACGTCCAGCTGAGAGAGCAGACGGAGCCTCGGTTTAACGTCTCATCCGAAAGACGGCATTTATCATGTAGCTAATTTCAAAATTCTTGGCTGAAAGGTATTGTACCACACTTCAGAGTTACAACAATTTTGTTTGATTTATCACAGGCACACTCTCTCTCTCTCTCTCTCTCTCTCTCTCTCTCTCTCTCCTGCCCCTGAAGCCTTTTGTGGCAATTTCTAATTTGACACATTAAAGTGCTGTAAAACAGATGGTTAAAGCAAACTGTATTCTATTAACTCTCTACCGGGGCAATATGAATGCAACAATTGAATATTAAGGAGCAGATTGCAGTCGCTATGCCCCACCCGAAGAATCCTGATCTTGGCCATGCTGGTGTCAGCCATGGCTCAGTGGCAGCACTCTTGCCCGAATCTGGAAGGTCGTGGGTTCAAGCCCCACACCACAGACTTGAGCACAACCTTGTCTGACACTTCAATGCAGTACTGAGAGAGTGATACTGTCAGAGGTTGCCTTGTTTCAGATGAGACGTTCAAACGCGAGGCCCCCGGTCTGCTCTCTCCAACAGACATAAAAAAATCCCATGGCACTATTCGACGAAGAGCAGGAGAGTTTTGCCCGGTGTCCTGTCGTGACTCTCGACCAACATCACTAAAATAGATTATATGGTCGTTTATCTCATTGCTGTTTGTAGGAACTTGCTGCGTGCAAACTGGCTGCTGTGTTTTCCTACATTACAACAGTGACTACGCTTCAAAAGAACATACATTTATATAGCGGCTTTCATGACCTCAGGATGTCCCAAAGTGCTTTACAACCAATGAAGCATCTTTGAAGTGCCAGCTGGGGCCTAACCAGTGATTTAGAAATGTTTAGCATAACTTCCTTTTGTACCCAATGCTTCTGTTTATAAAGCCAAGGATCCCGTATGCTTTTTTAATAGCCTTTTTAACTTGTCCTGCCACCTTCAAAGATTTGTGTACATACAACTCCAGGACTCTCTGTTCCTGCACCCCCTTTAAAATTGTATCATTTTTTTCAGTCATGGCTCAGTGGGTAGCACTCTTGCCTCTGAGTCAGAAGGTTATGGGTTCAAGTCCCACTCCAGAGATTTGATCACAAAAATTTAGGCTGACACTTTAGTGCAGTTTCTCTACTGCAAACTGTCTTCTTCAACCCCTCTCCCCTGTATCCTCCACCCTCACCTCCAACAACAAATGCGAGGCTCTTACGGACTTCTTTGATTCTAAGATTGAGACCCTCCGATCAGCTGCCTCTGCCACTTCCCTTCCTTCCCCTAGCCCACTGGGCCAAACTTCCTCTAAGGTTCCTCCCTGCCCTAGCCTTGAACTCACATCTTTCTCCTGTTTCTCTCCGATCCCCCCTCATGCCCTCTCCGAGCTCATCTTGTCCATGAGACCCATTTCCTGCTCCCTCGACCCTATTCCCACTAAACTACTGACCACCCAACTTCCTTTTCTGGCTCCCATGTTATCTGACATTGTTAACGGTTCTCTCTCCTCCAGTATTGTCCCCCTCTTCTTCAAATCTGCCGTCATCAGCCCTCTCCTCAAAAAAACTAACCCTCAACCCCTCCGTCGTTGCAAACTACCTGCCCCATCTCCAACCTCCCTTTCCTCTTCAAAGTCCTTGAACGTGTTGTCGCCTCCCAAATCTATTCCCATCTTTCCCGGAGCTCCACGTTTGAATCCCTCCAATTAGTTTTCTGTCCTTGCCACAGTACCAAAACGGCTCTTATCACAGTCACAAATGACATCCTATATGACTGTGACAAAGGTAAACTATCCCTCCTCGTCCTTCTCGACCTGTCTGCAGCCTTTGACACAGTTGACCACACCAGCCTCCTCCAACGCCTCTCCACCATCGTCCAGTTGGGTGGGACTGCACGCGCCTGGTTCCGTTCTTATCTCTCTAATCGTAGCCAGAGAATCACCTGCAATGGCTTCTCTTCCCGCTCCTGCATCGTTACCTCTGGTGTCCCCCAAGGATCTATCCTTGGCCCCCTTCTATTTTTCATTTACATGCTGCCCCTCGGCGACATCATCTGAATACACAGCGTCAGTTTCCACATGTACGCTGACGACACCCAGCTCTACCTCACCACTTCCGCTCATCTGTTGCTGAAACCCTCAGCCATGCCTTTGTTACCTCAAGACTTGACTATTCCAACGCACTCCTGGCTGGCCTCCCACGTTCTACCCTACGTAAACCTGAGGTCATCCAAAACTCGGCTGACCGTGTCCTAACTCGCACCAAGTCCTGTTCACCCATCACCCCTGTGCTCGCTGACCTGCATTAGCTCCCGGTAAAGCAACGCCTTGATTTTTAAAATTCTCATCCTTGTTTTCAAATCCCTCGCCCCTCCCTATCTCTGTAATCTCCTCCAGCTCCATAACGACCCCCTCCCCCCCGAGATACCTGCGCTCCTCTAATTCTGGCCTCATGATTATCCCCGATTTTAATCACTACACCATTGGCGGCCGTGCGTTCAGCTGCCTCGGCCCTAAGCTCTGGAATTCCCTCCCTAAACCTCTCCGCCTCGCTACTTCTCTCTCCTCCTTTATGACGCTCCTTAAAACCTACCTCTTCGACCAAGCTTTTTGTCATCTGCCCTAATTTCTTCTTCTCGGTGTCTAATTTTGTTTTGTAACACTCCTGTGAAGCGCCTTGGAATGTTTTACTATGTTTATGGCACTATATAAATACTTGTTGTTGTTGTTATTATTATTGAGTGCTGCACTGTCTGAAGTGCCGTCTTTTGAATGAGACGTTAAACCGAGGCCCCGTCTGCCCTCTCAGGTGGATGTAAAAGATGCCTCCCCGGTGTCCTGGCCAATATTTATCTCTCCATCAACATCACTAAAACATATTATCTGGTCATTATCACGTTGCTGTTTGTGGGACCTTGCTGTGCGCAAATTGGCTGCCAGATTACAACAGTGATTCAAAAAGTACTTAATTGGCTGTAAAGTGCATTGGGATGTCCTGAGGTCGTGAAAGGCGCTATAGAAATACAAGTCTTTCGTTTTTTACATTGTCGCTCCTCATTCACACTGCCAGAGTGCATCACTTCACACTGCCAGAGTGCATCACTTCACACTGCCAGAGTGCACCACTTCTCTGCATTAAATTCCATCTGCTAAGTGTCTGCCCATTTCACCAGTCTATGTCCTCCTGGAATCTGTTACTATCCGCCTCACTGTGTACTACATTTCCGAGTTTCGTGTCATCTGCAAACTCTTAAATTATGCCCTATATACCTAAGTACAGGTCATTAATGTATATCAAAAAGAGCAGTGGTTTTAACACCGATCCCTGGGGGACACGACTGTATACTTGCCTCCAGTGTGAAAAACAAGCGTAATATTCATCAGGAGAACTGGAGAATACAGTTTTTGTTCATGCGTACCGTACAACAGAATGTACTAACTTTATTAGAAAAGTGAGCCATCATTCAGTATTTCAGGGGTTAAACTCTTGGCTAACTCCTCACAATCATAAATATAGTAAAATTAGTTTGTCACAGAATGCTGTGGAATTTATAATAAGTACTTTTGTCCTATGCATCATCTTTGAAGTGTTTCAGTTCTTGACACTGGAGTTTCGATCATAAATTTTGAGCTTGCAACACTTTGGTGCAAAGTTCGATATTAATGTGTTGGAAATGTTACATTCTTTTGCCCTTGCGCGCTCGCTCTCACGCTTTCGCCCTCGCTCTCGCCTGAACTCACCCTAGCCTGCCCTCGCCCTCATTCGCTTTTGCGCTCGCACGCTCTCGCTTTCTGGCAGAAATCATTGGATAGTAAACACTATCTAGAGAGGATTCTCTCCTCTCTAACCCGGGGCGCTGAGGGCGGTTAGAACAGCCCTACCACCACCTGGGCGGAGATCAGCTATCTCCGCGCAGAATGGAGATCTATCAGGCTTTCCTATTCACCATAGCTGACTGAGCCATTGGCGGAAAGTATTATGGTTTTATAATCGTACCAAGCCTCTGAAATTGATTTTGAGCTCTGGAGTCTAGCAATAGGTCAAGGTTTTTTTTTTTAACCCTCACAAGGGAGTAGTAGAAGACCAAGGAAGTGGTAGCACTTCAGAATAATTTGTTCTCATCCGTATTCATTGGAGAAATATAGATAGATTTGCCAAAGCCAGATTTTCTGGGACGCTAACAAGGCATGTCTTGTAAATAGAATAAACGAGTAAGTGATTATTAGAACATTAGTGGACTTCAAAGTGAATGAAAAACCAGTTCCAGGTAACACCTGTCCAAAAATATTAAAGGAAGATCTCGGAGGAACCCCGGCAAAGCTCCAACCGGAAATGGGAGGATCTTGGAGGACTGCAAAATAACGAGTGTTGCATCAATTTTCAAACAAGGAGAAGAAAAGCTACCATAATAACCTGTGTGTATGTTGTGCTGGTGTAAGCCAGGTCGTGAAATGGTAAAGAATTCATTACGTTGTTGCACCCCCAAGCAATGTTCCCTCTAATTTTTTTTTGTGCGCAGTCCCTTTAACTGGCTGTGCGGCCCATTGAAATTTTCACGCATGCGCGGTTTCTTCCATTTTAAAAGCCAGTGTGCGGTCCGTGCGGGATCTCCAGACCGCTGCGTGGCCGCGCAGCATAATGGGAACGTTGCCCCCAAGTGACAACAAAAGAAAGACTTGCATTGTATCGCGCTTCTCACGATCACAGGACGTCCCAAATTGCTTTACAGCCAATGAAGCACTTTTGAAATGTCATCATTGTTGTAATGTAGGAAGTTGTACATTAAGGTGAGACTTTTTGTACTGCACATTTTACAATAATGTGCACTCCACTTAAGTTTGTCTTGGTGTTTGGGTATTCTGGTTAGAACAGACATTGGGAAAACTTTGACAAATCTAGTCAGCATGGAAGAGTCCTTTACAAGAGACTTGCACTGCATCGCTTATAGAAAGTTGTTGAGTCCCCGATGATGAATATTTCAACTGAGTTTTTAAATTGATTGAATTTAATTAAAAACACTATTTTCAGTGTAGGGCAAGGTTCCCTCGAAGCTGTGCGCAGCCGCGTGCTAATCTGCAAGGCCGCGTGCTAATCTGCAAGGTCCCGCGCAGGCCGCTCACAGGCTTTTCCATCTGAAATACCACGTATGCGCAGAAAATTTAAAGGGACCGTGCATTGAAATAACCAGGCTGCGCACAACAAAGACAATTTAGAGGGAACATTGGTCTACGGTTGTCATTTTTAAAAATTACCCGATGTTTACAGTGTGATTTTACTGCATTATTGGTTTAGAATAAAGCAAATGACATTTGGATTAAAAAGCTGAAATTCTATACAAGTGGGATTCATAAAAGGTTACGACTCATGCAAAATTTGCAAATTGAAAAGCTGAGGGTGGTTTTTAAAGGAGCTTTTCTTACATTGGCAATTTCCTCACAAACTGATCCTTGAATCTCTGCTTTGCACAAAGTTTAAACGATTATGAACAGAATCTCTGGTTTTGTGCTAAAAATTGAATAGATCTGGGTCTGGAGGACTTTAAGGGTAGTTGCTGCCAGACCCTTGTGTGGAGAATTGTTGGTGCAATTGCTGTGGTACAACAACAGGGTGCATTTTGTTATAGTTTCTGTGCCTTAGCTAGATAGGATGACATTTCCCTTTCTCTGTCAGGGTTTCTCTTCAAAGCTGTATTACTGTTTTGATGCACTAGAATTTGTTTGTGTATGTGTGTGTGTCTTGTTGCAGACCTAACACACGACCAGGAGCCTCTTGCAAAGTGGATTTTAGAACTGAATCACGTTTCCCTGTATAAAGAAATGGCTCCCGGTTAAGCAGCGCCTGGATTTCAAAATTCTCATCCTTGTTTTCAAATCCCTCCCTGGCCTCGCCCCTCCCTATCTCTGTAATCTCCAGTCCCACAACCCCTGAGATATCTGCGCTCCTCTAATTCTGCCCTCTTGAGCATCCCTGATTATAATCGCTCAACCTTTGGTGGCCGTGCCTTCTGTTGCCTCGGCCCTAAGCTCTGGAATTCCCTGCCTAAACCTCTCCGTCTCTCTACTTCTCTCTTTCCTCCTTTTAAGACGTTCCTTAAAACCTACCTCTTTGACCAAGCTTTTGGTCACCTGCCCTCATTTCTTATGTGGCTCGGTGTCAAATTTTTTTGTCTTCTAACACTCCTGTGAAGCGCCTTGGGATGTTTTACTACGTTAAAGGCGCTGTATAAATACAAGTTGTTGTTGATGATGACTGCCGCCTCCACCTCCAAAAAGAATCTGATTTGGGGATTTTGTAAGAATTTGTTCACACTGTCGAAACATGCGCATACAAGGAGACGTGAATATTTCCAATTCATAAGCTAATTGAAAGTGAATATTTTCAAGTGTGGATGACGGGCAGTTGTGGTTATTGCTTTCTACTGTCGAGACTTCCATGTGTCAATTGATCAGAGCGTGTTTAAAAAGCACAATAGTAAATCTCTCCTCGTAGTCCCGAGATCATTGCGCCTGGAGGCTGGTTGGCTAAATTATATTACTTTAGCCTTAGTACTTCCTTTCAAATACAAACAATTGGTTAAAATTGATCCTTTTTTTAAAAAAAAAGTGTGTGTGTGTGTGTTGGGAGAGGTGAAGGAGTGGAGTTTTTTTTAATGCCTTTTTCCATTTTAAAACGAGCAGTTCCTGCAAAATGCTGCCATTCACAAGTTGTTTGAAGATAAATTAAGTTGTACAGTATTTTGTTATGGTAACTGGGGCTTTTGAAGAAGAAAGAGGTACAGTAGTTGGAATTATTGGCAAATTTGTACATGTAATGTTAGAAATTTACATGTGCATATTTGCATAATGTGAGGTGACTGTTAGAATTTCCCGCTTGTGTTTATAGCTAGACTGCAGTTCCCAGAAGCAGAACCAGATTCTTACAAACTGAAACCTTAATCCTTATTCACCATCTACAGGTTAGTGTGCCCAGATTGAACTATTAACTCCAAACTGTAGTTCACTGGAAAATAGGTGGGATGCCCACCACGTTATCTTGTCACCTCTAAAGATGCAAAATAGCACCATCAGACCAGTGCGCACAAGCTAAAACTATTTGATCAGACTTGTTTACAAATGAAATAATATACAGAACCAAACGGATCCAGCAAGATCAGGGACTTCAGTTATGTGGAGGGACTGGAGAAGCTGGGATTACTCTCCTCAGAGCAAAGAAAATTAAGGAGAGATTTAATAAAGGTGTTCAAAATTATGAGGGGTTTTACTATAGATGGGGAGAAACTGTTTCCCCTGGCAGGAGGGTCAGTAACCAGAGGACACAGAGTTAAGATAATTGGCAAAAGAACCAGGGGGGAGAGGAGGAGAATTTTTTTTTACGCAGCGAGTTGTTATGATCTGGAACGCGCTGCCTGAAAGGGCGGTGGAAGCAGATTCAGTAGTAACTTTCAAAAGGGAATTGGATAAATACTTCAAGGGGAAAAATTTGTTGGGCTGTGAGAAAGAACAGGGGAGTGGGACTAATTGGATAGCTCTTTCAAAGAGCTGGCACAGGCACACTGGGCTGAATGGCGGCCTCCTGTTCTGTATGATTCTAAGATACTAATGGAATACAGTCACCAAACTTGCACAATATATCAGCTATTAAAAACAAGAGTGTTAGAATCCTTACAGTTCTGTTTCAGCAAGTTTTTAATACTAGTCTCTGATGGTGATAACTGAAGCAGATTGCTCCCAGGGTTGCTTGGGACCTGCCACATGAAGGTTATTTGTCATAAGAGAATAACGAGAGAGAGAGAGAGAGAGTCTGGCGATTTCTTCTCAATAGGCAGTTAAAATGGTAACCATTTTTTCACACATAGATGGGCAAGGCATGAGCTGAGCCATCTGAGTCTGTTTGCTTTTGATGTCTATCGGCAATTTAGGTGATTGAATTGTAATGAACAAAGAAAATACGCCTTGTCCCTAAAAGAATCAGTAAGTTGATTAACTTGGGATCAAAAGTTTAGTGGGTTTTTGAACCAGACACTCCATCTGTGGTAGCCATTACAACGTTCTATAAGATGTGTTTGGACACTGTGTTAAGGGAACCAGACTTAAAAATGATACAGTGCACATGACTCTTGGGATGATAAAGTCTACTTTTATCACAGTGGCTTCCATCACCAGTCACTATTGGTCTTTACAATCATTACAAGAATGGTAATGATTTGGGTTTATGTCCAGATTTTTAAAATTATTCGACTCCAAAGGAAAAAAAACTTTGCAGAATTTCTTGAATGAAACAAGCGTACAGAAATGTTTCACAGTCTACTTCTGATGATTTGAAGTCATGTTTTTCAATTTAGTTATTCAATAATTCAAATTAAGCAATGCAAATAATGGCAATAGGGGACTTTAGTACTGAAGAAATTTTAATTACCAGATAATTTGAATTAAGCAAGATTGAATTCAGAGGATCCTGTAGCAGCAAATACTCTTTTTATGGAACCGCAATCTCATCGATTTAAAAAAAAATAATCTATATTTTCTTCAAAGATTGCAGGGATAATTTATTTGAAATGAACCTTGAACCGAAAAGGTCCCCATGGTCTAGGCACCCCTGCATTAAAGACAAACCAGGAACTTGTTAGTCCAGCAAAAGCAGCAGGACCTTTAGCGTCACATTCTGGGAGCTTTGTTTATTGCAGTCTGACATGGAGTAAGCTGTTGCTGAACAGAATGGGAACTTGGGATATGATGGCTATCAGTGATATAGAGTCCTGGTGCATGGAACGTTGTTTCAACTCCATTATCATTACATAGGATTACATCGGGCCATTCGGCCCGACCAGTCCATGCCAGCGTTTATGCTCCACTGAAGCCTCCTCTCGTCTTTCCTCATCTAACTATATCAGCATAACCCTCTGTTCCCTTCTCCCTCAAGTGTTTTATCTAGCCTCCCCAAGCGGGAAAGGTAGGGCAACCAAAGCCATAGTTCCCTGGATGAAGAAAGAGATAGAGCGTAAGAGGAAGCAGAAAAAAGGGGCTTATGGCAGATGTCAGGTTGAGAATACAAGTGAGAACCAGGCTGAATATAGAAAGTTCAGAGGGGAAGCGAAAAAGGAAATAAGAGGGGCAAAGAGAGGGTATGAGTATAGAATGGCAGCTAACATAAAAGGGAATCCAAAAGTCTTGTATAGGTATATAAATAGTAAATGGGTAGTAAGAGGAGGGGTGGGGCCGATTAGGGATCAAAAAGGAGACTTACGCATGGAGGCAGAGGGCATGGCTGAGGTACTAAATGAGTACTTTACATGTGTCTTTACAAAGGAAGAAGATGCTGCCAAAGTCATAGTGAAAGGGCAAAAATTGATCCAGAGGAGTTACTAGAAAGGCTGGCTGTAAAGTAGATAAGTCACCAGGACTGGATGAGATGCATCCTAGGATGCTGAGGGCAGTAAAGGTGGAAATTGTGGAGGTACTGGCCATTATCTTCCAATCCTCCTTGGAGACGGGGGTGGTGCCAGAGGACTGGAGAATTGCAAATGTTACACCCGTGTTCAAAAAAGGGTGCAAGGATAAACCCAGCAACTGCAGGCCAGTCAACTTAACCTCTGTGGTGGGGAAGCTTTTGGAAACTATAATCCGGGACTAAATGAACAGTCACTTGAACAAGTGTGCATTAGTTCAGGGAAGCCAGCACGGATTTGTTAAAGGCAAATCGTGTTTAAATAACTTGATTGAATTTTTTGATGAGGTAACAAAGAGGATTGATGAAGGCAATGCGGTTGATGTGGTGTACATGGACTTCCAAAAGGCGCTTGATAAAGCGCCACATAATAGGCTTGCCAGCAAAATTGAAGCGCATGCAATAAAAGGGACAGTAGCAGCATGGATATGAAATTAGCTAAGTGACAGGAAACAGAGAGTAGTGGTGAACGGTTGTTTTTCGGACTGGAGGAAGGTATTCAGTGATGTTCCCCAGGGGTTGGTTCTAGGGCCACTGCTTTTCTTGATATATATTAATGACTTGGATTGCAGATGAGACAAAACTTGGAAGTATAGTGAACCGTGAGGAGAGTAGTGATAGGCTTCAAGAGGACATAGACAGGCTGGTGGAATGGGCGGACACATGGCAGATGAAATTTAACGCAGAAACATGCAAAGTGATATATTTTGGTAAGAAGAACGAGGAGAGACAATATAAACTTAGGGGTACAATTCTAAAGGGGGTGCATGAACAGAGACACCTGGGAGTATATGTGCAGAAATCGTGGCAGGGCAAGTTGAGAAAGCGGTTAAAAAAGCATACGGGATCCTGGGCTTTATAAATAGGGGCATAGAGTACAAAAGCTAGGAAGTTATGATGAACCTTTATAAAACACTGGTTCGGCCACAACTGGAGTATTGTGTCCAATTCTGGGCACCGCACTTTAGGAAGGATGTGAAGGTTTTAGAGAGGGTGCAGAAAAGATTTACAAGAATGGTTCCAGGGATGAGGAATTACAGTTACGTGGATAGACTGGAGAAGCTGGGTTTGTTCTCCTTAGAGCAGAGAAGGTTGAGAGGAGATTTGATAGAGGTGTTCAAAATCATGAGAGGTCTAGACAGAGTGGATAGTAAACTGTTCCCATTGGCGGAAGGGTCGAGAACCAGAGGACGCAGATTTAAGGTGATTGTCAGAAGATCTAAATGTGACATGAGGAAAAACATTTTTACGCAGCGAGTGGTTAGGATCTGGAATGCACTGCCTGAAAGGGTGATGGAGGCAGATTCAATCGTGGCTTTCAAAAGGGAATTGGAGAAGTACCTGAAGGAAAAAAAATTGCAGGGCTACGGGGAAAGGGCGGGGGAGTGGGACCAGCTGAAGTGCTCCTGCAGAGAGCCAGCACGGGCTTGATGGGCCGAATGGCCTCTGACTGTGTTGTAACCATTCAATGATTCAAAGCAATGTGATAATGACCAGATAATCTGTTTCAGTGATGTTGTGTGAAGGATAAATATTGGCCAGGACACCGGGGAGAACTCCCCTGCTCGTCTTCGAAATAGTGCCATGGGATCTTTTACGTCCGCCTGAGGGAGCAGACGGGGCCTCGATTTTAACCTCTCCTCCGAAAGACGGCACTCCCTCAGTCTCTGTGCTCAAGTCTCTGGAGTGGGACTTGAACTGACAACCTAACTCTAACTGTAAAGGGAGCACTTGGATCAGCTGAGGTACACCCTAGGATACAGCATAAAATGGGGTACTACTCTGGTTAATATTTTAGAGGTTCCATAAATACAGGGGCTGTACCAGAAGACTGGAGTGGGATGGGCTGTATGGTCAGTGTGTTCAGACTCCAAATGGCTGGATGTGCAACTCATTGATATTTTAATATTGTCCCTCAAGTTTGGCATTATGCACATCAGCTCTTAAAATTGAGGTCATTTTTAATGGTTGAGAGCTTTGACATCAGCCAGGACCAGCCTGGTAGGGAGGAGGGGGTGGGGGTGTTTCGATATATTTCTACAAAAGCTGCTTGCGGGAGAGGATGGTGGAAAGGAAACCGTCCCTTTCCTTTCCTTGCTGGTTTTTTGGGTCGCAGAGGAAATAATTCCGGAGTCAGTAGTAGGTTGAGTGCAGGAAGATGATGTGTTTTCAAACTTGTTAAGTGGATGCAAGATACGAGTTAGTGGCAGATACAGGCGGGGCTGCTGGCATCATCCATCAGACTACTCTCTAACTCTAATCCTGACGCTCCAAACAAATATGTGATAGATGACCTGGGAAAGAGCCTAATCCTGCTAGTGGGCAAATAATCCTTCAGCATTTTATCTGACTTTGTTGGTGTTGATTTAGAGACCGTGAGGGGTTGTTGATATGGTTTTAGGAGCAGTAAGTCATGGCTCCCAAGACTATTGGACTTCATTGAGACAGTAACTAAATTAATGGGCAAGGAATTTCATCCGGTTCTTATAAATGTAAGTGGAATTACCGGCAAATTAGGCTGGACTGAAAACTAGCCTGGCCACAGAAAGTAGAAGATACTACATGAATAAAACTCTTGGCAGGGTGGGACCGGGCGTAGAGAGACGGTACTACCGTGGCAATGGTGATGACTTGGGTTGATATTCAGTGACTAATTAAGTCCCCTGGTGGCCCCCAGATCTGTACTGGGTCCTCAGCTGATTACGTTTTTCAGCTGATCATTGAGCTGGCCCGCTTGACTTACCTGCCTAGTTTTTCTAATGTTGGACAGCAATCTGTGTTGTCTCCGAGCTGTATGACTAAGGAGAGAGATTTGCAGCATGGGAGAATTGCAGTGGTGGGTCTATATCCACTCTTTCGCTGCTGAACGTGAATGTTTACTTGGAATTTTAGTTGTTTCCTTGCTGTAGAATTCCCTGGTAGTAACTGCGAACTATTTCTTGATTATACCTGCAGTGAGTACACTAAGATCCATTTGAAAGAGAAAGAGCTTGCATTTATATAACTGTTGTAATGTAGGAAAACACAGCATTCAATTTGAGCACAGCAAGGCCCCACAAACAGCAATTAAATAAATAACCAGATAATCTATTTTAGTGATGTAGTTTGAGAGATAAATGTTGCTCAGGGCAACAGGTGAACTCCTCTTCTTGGAATAGTGCCCTGGATTCTTTTACATCAATCTGAGAGGGCAGACGGTGCCTTGGTTTAACATCTCATCAGCACCTCCAACAGTGCAGCGCTCCCTCAGTACTGTACTGGAGTGTCAGCCTAGATCATGTGCTCAAACTGTGGAGTGGGGCTTGCATCCATGACTACTGACTCACGAGGTGAGAGTGTTACCACTGAGCCACGGCTGACACCATTTAATTGTCCTGTGTGAGTCCTTGTGCATTCGGGCAGAGAGACACTGACATCCACATGCTGTAATACAAATAGTTGGACATCTCTCGGAGTAATCTCAAGGTAAAAGGCTGTGAACTGCTTAAGCTGGGATTTTTGTCTGAATCCCCTTCTCAACTTGAGTATGGCCTGTAATCAATCTCAGGACTTCATTGTTCCATTGGGACAGGCTTCACTTAAACCATGCTGGGACCAGTGTCCTGGCAAATCGAATAACTAGGGCTGTAGATAGGGCTTTAAACTAAATAGTGGGGCGGGGGGGAGGGTTCAAGTGAGGGGAAATTTAGAAAGTTAAAGAGAAAGGACAAGGCAATAGTGCAGGGTAGCGATAGGGGTAATGATAACCAGAGTCTGACAGAAAGGGGCAGAACGTACAAACATAAGATTGCACCAGCAAATAGGGTAGAAAATGGTAAAAAGACAACATTAAAGGCTCTTTATCTGAATGCACGCAGCATTCGTAACAAGATAGATGAATTGACCGCACAAATAGATGTAAATGGGTATGATATGATGGCCATTACAGAGACGTGGTTGCAAGGTGACCAAAGCTGGGAACTGAATATTCAGGGGTATTTAACATTTCGGAAGGATAGGCAGAAAGGAAAAGGAGGTGGGGTAGCTCTGTTAATAAAGGATATCAGTACAGTAGTGAGAAATGATATTGGCTCGGAAGATCAAGATATAGAATCAGTTTGGGTGGAGATGAGAAATAGTAAGGGGAAAAAGTCACCGGTGGGCGTACTCTATAGGCCCCCTAACAGTAGCTGCACAGTAAGACAGAGTATAAATCAAGAAATACTGGGGCCTTGTAAGAAAGGTACTGCAATAATCATGGGCGATTTTAATCTTCATATAGGTTGGACAAATCAAATTGGCAACGGTAGCCTTGAGGACGAGTTCATAGAGTGTATTCGGGATGGTTCTGAGAACAATATGTTGTGGAACCAACCAGGGAGCAGGCTATTTTAGATCTGGTAATGTGTAATGAGGTAGGATTAATTAATGATCTCATAGTAAAGGATCCTCTAGGGAAGAGTGATCATAGCATGATAGAATTTCACATTCAGTTTGAGGGTGAGAAACTTGGGTCTGAAACTAGTGTCTTAAACTTAAATAAAGACAATTACAAAAGTATGAAGACAGAGTTGGCTAAAGTGGACTGGGAAAATAGGTTAAAGGGTAAGATGGTAGATAAGCAGTGGCAGACATTTAAGGAGACATTTCATAACTCTCAGCAAAGGTATATTCCAGTGAGAAAGAAAGACACTATGAGAAGGAAGAACCATCTGTGGCTAACTAAGGAAGTTAAGGATGGTATTAAATTGAAAGAAAAGGCATACAATGTTGCGAAGATTAGTGGTAGACCAGAAGATTGGGAAATTTTTAGAAACCAGCAAAGGATGACTCAAAAAATAATAAAGAGGGAGAAGATAGATTATGAGAGTAAACTAGCAAGAAATATAAAAAAAGACAGTAAGAGCTTTTACAGGTATATAAAAAGGTAGAGAGTAGCTAAAGTAAACATTGGTCCCTTAGAGGATGAGACTGGAGAATTAATAATGGGGAAACGGAAATGGCAGAGACTTTGAATAAATATTTTGTATCTGTCTTCACGGTAGAAGACACTAAAAGCATCCCAATAATAGTAGATAATCAAGGGGCAAAAGGGAGGGAGGAACTTAAAACAATCACTATCACTAGAGAAAAAGTACTTGGCAAACTAATGGAACTAAAGGCTGACAAGTCCCCTGGACCTGATGGCCTGCATCCTAGGGTCTTAAAAGAAGTGGCTGGAGAGATAGTGGAAGCATTGGTTGTAATCTACCAAAATTCCCTGGATTCTGGAATGGTCCCAGCAGATTGGAAAACTGCAAATGTAACGCCCCTATTCAAGAAAGGAGGGAGACAGAAAGCAGGAAACTATAGGCCAGTTAGCCTAACATCTGTCATTGGGAAAATGCTGGAATCCATTATTAAGGAAGTAGTAGCAGGACATTTAGAAAATCATAATACAATCAAGCAGAGTCAGCATGGTTTTATGAAAGGGAAATCGTGTTTGACAAATTTATTAGAGTTTTTTGAGGATGTAACGAGCAGGGTGGATAAAGGGGAACCAGTAGATGTAGTGTATTTGGATTTCCAGAAGGCATTCGATAAGATGCCACATAAAAGGTTACTGCATAAGATAACAGCTGTTGGGGGTAATATATTAGCATGGATAGAGGATTGGCTAACTAACAGAAAACAGAGAGTCGGGATAAATGGGTAATTTTCAGGTTGGCAAACTGTAACTAGTGGGGTGCCATAGGGATCAGTGCTGGGGCCTCAACTATTTACAATCTATATTAATGACTTGGATGAAGGGACCGAGTGTACTGTTGCCAAATTTACTGACGATACAAAGATAGATGGGAAAGCAAGTTGTGAGGTGGACACAAAGAGTCTGCAAAGGGATATAGATAGGTTAAGTGAGTGGGCAAAAATTTGGCAGATGGAGTATAATGTGGGAAAATGTGAGGTTATCCACTTTGGTCGGATGAATAGAAGCAAAATATTGGCCCAAAAATTCGGCCGAATACGGGAGAGTACCCGCTGTGTACTCCCACTTATTCGGTCCCAAAGTGCCGGTTTCCTGCATGCACTGTGCATGCGCGGGAAACCGGCACTTCCGGTATGGCGAAGGGGGCGGTTCCTAGGTGAACCGCGTGCGCACTACAGGCTGTGCGCACGCAGCACACTTAGGTTTTTTTTCAGGTTTCAACGCGAGGGTAAGTATGGAAGATTTTACACAAGAAAAAAGGAGGCGTAAGACCCCTTTTGAACAAGGTAAGTAGTTAATTAAGTATAATTTTTAATTTTTTCAACATGTTTATCTTTTTTAGAGACTTTAAAGAAAGGTAAGTTTATTTTTATAACTTTTAAAAATTGTTTTAATTTTTTCAAAAATTTACATTTTTGTTTAAAGTGGTTAATTTATTTAACTATAGTTATTTTATTAATGTGATGGTTTTTTAAAAAATTTATTTGAGGTTTAGCTGTTCTTTTGGGGTCTCTTTCAATTCACAGATTTGACAGGTCTCCTGTCAAATCTATGAATGAAAGATGGTGTGCTGCCATTGGCTCTCCATGGCCCACGTGATCCCAGAGGTCGCATCGCACTAACTGCGCCCCTGGGACACGCACACACTGCGCGCCGGCACTAGGGAGAGGTCCAGGACCCGAAGTTCCTGTGGGCCCAAAACACAACGGCCGGCGCGGAGTGTGATATCGCGCGCCATCCTTACCCCCGCGGCAAGCCTCCGAGTCAAATTTCTGGGCCATTATTTAAATAGAGAGAGACTACAGAATGCTGCGGTACAGAGGGATCTGGGTGTCCTCATACATGAAACACAAAAAGTTAGCATGCAGGTACAGCAAGTAATTAAGAAGGCAAATGGAATATTGGCCTTTATTGCAAGTGGGATGGAGTATAAAAGTAGGGAAGTCTTGCTACAACTGTTGGTGAGACCACACCTGGAGTAATGCGTCCAGTTTTGGTCTCCTTATTTAAGGAGGGATATACTTGCATTGGAGGCAGTTCAGAGAAGGTTCACTCGGTTGATTCCTGGGATGAAGGGGTTGTCTTATGAAGAAAGGTTGAGCAGGTTAGGCCTATACTCATTGGAGTTTAGAAGAATGAGAGGTGATCTTATTGAAACATATAAGATTCTGAGGGGGCTCGACAGGGTAGATGCTGAGAGGATGTTTCCCCTCGTGGGGGAATCTAGAACTAGGGGGCATAGTTTCAGAATAAGGGGTCGCCCATTTAAGATCGAGATGATGAGGAATATCTTCTCTGAGGGTGGTGAATCTTTGGAATTCTCCCCCAGACAGCTGTGGAGGCTGAGTCATTGAATATATTCAAGGCGGAGAGAGACAGATTTTTGAAAAACAGGGGAGTCAAGGGTTACGGGGAGGAAAGTGGAGTTGAGGCCAAGAACAGATCAGCCATGATCTGATTGAATGGCAGAGCAGGCTCGAGGGGCCAAATGGCCTTCTCCAACTCCTATTTCTTATGTTTTTATGTTCTTATTGTTTCATATTTCTCCGTCGAAACTCCTCAGTACTTGGCTGTCTGCCGTGGCTCAGTGGGTAGCAGCCTTGCCTCTGAGTCAGAAGTTTGCGGGTTCGAGTCCCACTCCAGAGACTTGAGCACGAAAATCTAGGTTGACACTCCAGTGCAGTGCTGAGGGAGCGCTGCACTGTCGGAAGTACCGTCTTTTGGATGAGACGTTAAACCGAGTCCCCGTCTGCTCTCTCAGGTGGACGTAAATGATCCCATGGCACCATTTCGAAGAAGAGCAGGGCAGTTAACCCTGGTGTCCTGGCCAATATTTATCCCTCAATCAACGTCACAACAACAGCTTATCTGGTCATTACCACATTGCTGTATGTGGGAGCTTGCTGTGTGCAAATTGGCTGCCGCGTTTCCCACATTACAACAGTGACTCCACTTCAAAAAGTACTTCATTGGCTGTAAAGCGCTTTGGGACATCTTGAGGTCATGAAAGGTGCTATAGAAATGCAAGTCTTCCTTTTTTCTGTAACAAAAGCCAAGTACTGGGTTCACACAATCTATTGTATTTCTTTCCCTTCATTATTTTAAACAGCGTTCTCCTCTCCTTTCCTGAAGGTGCCGACTCTTCTGGGGGTGCAGTCCCACGCACCTTGCCCAAGTTGCCATTCTCCATGGTGAATGTTAGCAGGCTGTTTGGCTGCGGTGTGCATCAGAGCAGTGCCCAAACCTGTCCACCTGATGCCTACTTATCCACACTTTCCAGCAGCGGTCACTGGATAGTGATCGCCTCAGCTGATTTTTCCCTTTCCTAGCTCAGGGGTGCTTTAGCCATCTGCCCTACCCCACGTACTACTGCGGCTGTGAAGGACAAACTCGGCACACAGTGAATCAAAGCTTCTGGCCTGTGTAGCTGGCTGCTACGCTGGGCGATATCTTCACCCACTGGCACCGTCAGAGCAGCCTTCCCCTCCTCGTCTTTAGCTGGTCATTGCCTGACTTGCCCGATCGATCGTAGGATGCCAGTAGTGAAATCATCATCCCACTAGCAGCCTGTGGCAGAAGAAAAAATTTAAAAATGAAGTTAAAAACTCGACAGTAGCTAAATATTGCCTTGTCGGCGATAATTGTTACATATGGCAGTTCCTGTAGTTGGTGCCTCATTCATAGAAAGCACAAATGAAATAATATTTGTCTTAAGACAAATATATATTCCGCGGCTGTTTCTGTCGTTACACCAAACTCTGTTTTGAGATTCTTGTGAAATCTGTTCTAATGTCTGATAGCGTGCCAACAGTTGCTTGTTGTGTCCTAAACCGTGCAACCTATAATCCAAATAGGCACAGGAGGAGGCCATTCAGCCCCTCGAGCCTGTTTCGCCATTCAGTGAGCTCATGGCTGATCTGCGATCTAACTCCATATACCCGCCTTTGCCCCATATCCCTTAATACCTTTGGTTAACAAAAATCTATCAATCTCAGATTTAAAATTAACAATTGATCGAGCATCAATTGCCGTTTGCGGAAGAGAGTACCAAACTTCTACCACCCTTTGTTTGTAGAAGTGTTTCCTAATTTCACTCCTGATAGGTCTGACTCTAATGTTTAGACTATTTTTAGAAATGCACATTGCATTACCACTGTAGGAAATTGTATCACATCCGAGCCCAGATAAGGCCTGGTGTTTTATTATTGTTGTTCGCTGATAGCATCAGAGCTGGGGTGGGTGGGTGGGGGGCGGGGAAGGAACAATGGAGCAGGATCCAGTATGGTGAGTGGAAAGGGAGAAGGAGGAAAAATAACCTGTGCTGACAGGAGAAGAGACTGAGAGGTAGTCCAGCGCTGACAGCTTCAGTCAGTGGCCTGAAAGGAAGTGCAGAATAAGCAGATGACAATTCTATACAAGATATTCACAAATGCATTCACAAACCTGATGGGAGAGCAGATGGTAGATGTGCACAGGAGGGAAAATACAATTTTTGCCGACTAGTGATAATTGCTATTGATCAGTTTTATGTATCTTAGCCAATCAGTTTGGCTTGTTTTTGACCTCTTTCTGTATTTATTTATTTATTCATGAACCTTATTTCATGAAGCCAATCATTACAAATGCAAACAGGAAGCAGCCAAACAGTTAACTGTCAGGTGTGAACTCATTTTTTGATTTTGTTTTAAGAGATGAATTGTACACGTTGGTGTAGTTGTACATTTTCTTAACGTGGCAGTTACAGGATGCTGCATTGACTGCATAATTGTATTTCTAAGGAGTCATACGATTGTTTATAACTAGGTTATCTCTGTAACCTCCTCCAGCCCTACAACCCTTTGAGATCTCCGCGCTCCTCCAATTCTGGCCTCTTGCGCATCCCCGATTTCCTTCCCTCCACCATTGGCGGCCGTGCCTTCAGCTGCGCAGGCCCTAAGCTCTGGAATTCCCTCCCTAAACCTCTCCCTCTCCTCCTTTAAGACAGTCTTTAAAACCGACCTCTGACCAAGCTTTTAGTCACCTGTCGCAGTATCTCCTTTTGTGGCTATGTGTCAAATTTTGTCTGATAACACTCCTGTGAAGTGTCTTGGGATGTTTTTACTACGTTAAAGGCGCTATATAAATGTTGTTGGTATCTTGTGTTTGGAACTCCCGTATATTTCCTCACTTGACGTGTCGCATGATTTGTTCCGATGGTAGTCAATAGATGGGGTAGTACACCACACAATCTATTTTTAATTAACATTTGTTCTTGGGGTATGGGAGCTCTGGCAAGGCCGTTATTTATTGCCTATTCCTAGTCGGCCTGAGGACAGTGTTTTTGCACAGAAACAGGCCGTTTGGCCCATCAAGTCTCTGCCATCATTTTTGTCCACAAGCCATCCAGTCTAATTCCACTCCCTATAACCTTTAACATTTCTGTTTTTGAAGCAATTGTCTAATATTTTTTCTAATCCCCCTTTAATTACTATATTCAGCTCAGAACAAAGAAAATGATTAATATGTCATAATTTTATTCTCCTGTTACAACATGAAATAAGACTTTCAGGGGAAAAACTCCCAACTATCTAGCTTCCAGCATGGCAGAGTACACGCACTTGTCCCAACTCAGCTTTTTTGTTCTTGGACATATTCCATAGTTTCTAAGAACTGTTGGACTGTGAAATCTACACATGTTTCAGAGGCGGAATCACTGACCCAGTTAATGTAAATCTGCGACGTAAACTGCACCTTTTGGCTGATTATTATAGCTTGGAAATCTTGGGCGTGTGACTTGTGTACCAAGGTAATTGCTCTTTTGGAAACATGGCATGAAAGTCACGAGCAGCTTCTGGACAAGTTCAACCTGTACACTTGGTTTTGCAGTATCGATGCTTTGAGAGTTGTACACTGTATTGGAGCCAGAGTGCCGCTGAACTACAACAACTTACATTTATAGCGCATTTAACGTAGTAAAATGTCCTAAGGCGATTCACAGGAGCGTTATCAAACAGATTTTGACACCGAGACACACTAGATTTTAGGACCGATTTGGTCAAAGAGGTAGGTTTTAGGGAGCATCTTAAAGGAGGGGAGAGAGAGGTAAAGAGGCAGAGAGATTTACAAAGGGAATTCCAGAGTTTAGGGCCTTGGCAGCTGAAGATACTGCTGTCAATGGTGGAGCGATGAAAATCGGAAATGTGCAAGGGGCCAGAATCGGAGGAGCACAGAGATCCCGGAGGGTTGTAAGGCTTGAGGAGGTTACAGAGATGGAGAGGAGCGAGGCCATTGAGGGATTAGAAAACCAGGATTAGAATTTTAAAATCGAGGCTTTGCCGGATCGGGAGCCAATGTAGGCCTGTGAGAACAGTAGGATGCAAGTATGTGTCTGCGGTCTTCTATGCATTGAGATACCAAGGTCAGCCCTGCTGTCACGTGGAGGTGCCAAGCAGATGTCTAGCTGATCTTGTGCATCCCCTGGTGGATAATTTCAGAGCAGCATTGGTGGAGGCAGAGAATCATAGAATGGTTACAATACAGAAGGAGGCCATTCGGCCCGTCGAGCCCGTGCCGGCTCTCTGCAAGAGTACTTCAGCTAGTCCCACTCCCCCGCCCTTTCCCCGTAGCCCTGCAATTTTTTTTCCTTCAGGTACTTCTCCAATTCCCTTTTTGAAAGTCGCGATTGAGTCTGTCTCCACCACCCTTTCAGACAGTGCATTCCAGATCATAACCACTTACTGTGTTTAAAAAAAAAAAAAAAAAGTTTTTCCTAATGTCACCTTTGGTTCTTCTGCCAATCACCTTCAATCTGTGTCCTCTGGTCCTCGACCCTTCCGCCAATAGGAACAATTTCTCTCTATCTACTCTGTCTAGACCCCACATGATTTTGAACACCTCCATCAAATCTCCTCTCAACCTTCTCTGCTCTAAGGAGAACAACCCCAGCTTATCCAGTCTGTCCACGTAACTGAAGTCCCTCATCCCTGGAACCATTCTTGTAAATCTTTTCTGCAGCATCTCTAAGGCCTTCACATCCTTCCTAAAGTGCAGTGCCCAGAATTGGACACAATACTCCAGTTGAGGCTGAACCAGTGTTTTATAAAGGTTCATAGATAGAAACATAGAAACATAGAAACTAGGAGCAGGAGTAGGCCATTCGGCCCGTCGAGCCTGCTCCGCCATTCAATACGATCATGGCTGATCATCCAAATCCAGTACCCTGTCCCTGCTTTCTCACACAGAATCCCCATCGAGCCTGCACTGACACATATCCCACCCTATCCCCGTAACCCCACGTATTTAATTCCCCCTAACATATCCCATCCTATCCCCGTAACCCCACATATTTAATCCCCCCCTAACACTAAGGGTCAATTTATCATAGCCAAATCAACCTAACCCGCACATTTTTGGACTGTGGGAGGAAACTGGAGCACCCGGAGGAAACCCACGCAGACACGGGGAGAATGTGCAAACTCCACACAGACAGTCACCCGAGGCCGGATTCGAACCCGGGTCTCTGGCGCTGTGAGGCACCAGTGCTAACCACTATGCCTTTGTACTCTATGCCTCTATTTAATGAGCCTCTATTTACATGAGCAACAATGGCCAAGAGGAGGGAAAATCATTCAGAATTTTCACCTTTTAATTGGTTTCCAGTGACACCCCTCTTTTCCACTGGAAACAATGCGTGGATGAGGAAGGAAGCAGTCTGGCCTGTAATGGTTCCCAGGGTTGAATAGCCAAATGACACTCACTATTGAGGCTCACATATAAAGGATGATCACTGGGGTGAGGTACCAGAGAGCTGCTATTCTGGCCTATTGCGCATCCCCGATTTCCTTCACTCCCCCATTGGTGGCCGTGCCTTCAGCTGCCTGGGCCCTAAGCTCTGGAATTCCCTCCCTAAACCTCTCCGCCTCTCTACCAATGTCCCCGTTTAGCCGGGCAGCTGCGCGGCTGTCTGAAGCTCTCGCGCAGGCCACTTGCCGGTTTCTCAATGGAAAAACCGCACATGCTTGGAAGTTTGAATGGGCGTGCACCCAAAAAAAAATTACAGGGAACATTGCTGTCTACCTCTCCTCCTTTCTACCTCTCCACCTTTTAAGACGCTCCTTAAAACCTACCTCTCTGACCAAGCTTTGGTCATCTGTCCTAATATCTCTTTTTACGTGGCTTGGTGTCAAAGTTTGTTTGATAACGCTCCTGTGAAGCGCCTTGGGACGTTAAAGGCGCTGTATAAATGCAAGTAGTTGTTGCTGTGGGATCAAACTCTAGCATGTCGCTGCCTCCAAAGGAGGAAGGGTAAGGGCCGCGATTTGGAGGGGTGGGGAGGGGGGAAATGCCTTAAAAATCCAGATGTGCCTGTATTGGATTTGCACAATAGTTACCTACCCAAACATGAGCAGTCTGAAGTTCTTGAATGAATTGATGTTCAATGGTGAGTGCAATCAGCTGCAGAGATCAATCTCTGACGTGATCTCTCTCACCAGCTGTCAGTGACCATCGGGAAGAAGACTGTGTAAGTGCCATACTTTGATGGGACGTCTACATTAATGTCTGCCGTGCCTGATCACTGTCTAGCGCTATTGAATCGAGACGAAGGCTCATCCAACAGATGTCCCCCTGTAACTTTGCTGTCAAACCTGGCTGCTCTACATTGTTGAAGACTCACTTTTATAGAGACTCACTACTTTGGTGCATCAAAACATATTTGGTATGTCTGTCCGGCAATGGCACGCATGAGCCAGAAACGCAATGGATGAAAGTCAGATTGGCGTGGTGATAGCTATCTGTGGAATTATAAAGCGAGGCTGAGGCAGCAGCAGTCACAGAAGTTGGAGAAGAGCTTGATTTTCTTTTTAAGAAATTGCATTTCTGCGCCCATCTTTTAAAATATCGGGATTTTTCAAGCCCCCTGCACTAAATTTGCAAATCCAGCTACTTATAACCTGAGGTTATACACAGGGCAAGTGTAACTACCTGTAAATTTCAGGTTCCAGGCAATAAGCTGCACGGCCGTGCAGGTGTTTGGAGCTCCTGTGCAGCCGGCGCACCGGCTTTTAAATAGGAAAAAAACGCGAAGCGCAGGAATTTGAATGGGCCGCGCACCCAAAAAAAATTAAAGGGCACATTGGTTCCAGGTCAATTACTGCCTTCTCTTCCTCTGTGGTTTTTAAGATCGTTTTGCATCCATTTCAAAGTGAGACATCTGAATGTGATTGGCACATGCTTGGCCGCAAGACTCGCTCGTATACAACACATATTGTAAATGCTACCGTTACACACCACCTGAAAAAGGGACATCCTCCTTTTACTGATTACATACTTCATCTTCCCAATTGCTTCTAGGTCGAGCACCTGAAACAGAAGACTTGTGTCTAGACAAAGCCGGAGTCCAGATTAATCCAAAAACGGGGAAGGTCATCGTTGCTGCCAATGAAGAAACTTCTGCTTCTCACATCTATGCAATTGGAGATATAGCAGAGGTAGGACATGTTGCAGATACTGCTGCCTACAAAATATAACCTTTATGTTTCATTATTATAGTTTGTATGAGATCTAATGGACGAGAAAAGTGGAAATTGGTTGCAGGATTTGTGTTCTTTTGAGGGACTGCAATTTTATTGCTTTGACGTTCGATGCTTTGCTTATCACAGTTCAGATGTTGAAGTAGCAACACCATAGAATTGTTCAGTGGCTGATGCTTTTGCGACTTGCGATCCTGAGGCTGTGCCTCCTGCACAGGTAGTACAGCCGATCTCAACCACCCAAAGTAAAAAGCATGTAGGTACTTGGCTTTAACTTTTGCATTTGGCACAGAAAACCCTTCTGTCCCAGAGGAAGATGCAGTCAACTTTGAGCTTGTGGAAAAAGAGGTCCCTTCGTCTTGTTAAAGGCAGAAATGGCAGATGCCTGTAACGGATTCCCCAGCTGAAATAAGAGTAACTCTATATAGACTAGAGCAACAAAACATGCTGGCTGATCTTTTGGATAGTGCAACCTCGTGCTCTGCTCTCCTGTGGTTTATAGCAACGTCACAGCTGAGTAGTCAGCGACAAAATGGAGTGCTAATGAATCGGTTTTTGTTCGAGAAGTTTTGCTCAGTTTACCTCTTTGTTTCACAGGGCCGACCAGAGCTCACGCCTACAGCTATCAAAGCCGGGAAGTTGCTGGCACATCGACTTTTTGGCAAATCTACTGAGCTGATGGACTATGACAATGTGAGTAAACCATGTGGGTTAATTCTGCAGCAGTCAGCTTAAATTGGATTGACTTACAGTCATTTCCTACATTACAACAGTGACTACACTTCAGAAAAATACTTCATTGGTTGTAAAGCGCCTTGGGACGTCGGTGATCATGAAAGACGCTGTATAAATGCATGACTGCTTGTTTGTTTGTCTGACTGTCTTTCAACGTATCAAAGAAAAGAAACGGGTTTTAATTGTGCATGTGTGCGTGTGTAATAGAGTATTTATATAAGCTATAATTATGATTAACTTTACAATTTAACAGAAGGTCAGAGATTCTCTACAACTAGTGCTGCTCCCTTTTTGGCTGCTGGGATGTGTGCTCGGTGGTGAGTTGTTCCTCACCACCTGACGGATGGTTACATAATGGCATTGCCCGATATCTGGGACCAAGCCAGCTGGCACACTCTCAGTTGGAAAGAAAAAGACTTGCATTAATGCAGCACCTTTTACGACCTCAGGGTGCCCTTTACAGCCAATGAAGTACTTTTTTTTTAAAGTGTAGTCACTGTTGTATGGGAGCTTAACATACAGGGGTATTCAGTATTTAGGAAGGATCGACAAAAAAGAAAGGGAGGAGGGGTAGCATTGCTGGTAAAAGAGGGGATAAATGCAATTGAAAGGAAGGATATTAACTCAGTTAATACAGAATCTATATGGGTGGAGCTAAGAAATAGCGAGGGGCGAAAAACATTAATAGGAGTGGTATATAGGCCTCCAAATAGTAAAATAGAGGTTGGGGAGGGCATCACGAGGGAAATTAGAGAAGCGTGCAATAAGAGCACAGCTGTCATCATAGGTGACTTTAACTTACATATAGATTGGACTAGCCTAATCAGTAAAAATAATGAGGAGGAGGAATTCCTTGAGTGTTTAAGGGATGGTTATCTGGATCAATATGTCGAGGAACCAACTCGGGAACAGGCTATATTGGACTGGGTACTGTGCAATGAGAAGGGACTAATTAGTAATCTTGTTGTACGGGGACTCTTGGGTCAGAGCGATCATAACATGATCGATTTCTCACTCGAAATGGAGAGCGAAGAAATTGACTCAGAGACTAAGGTCCTGAATTTAAACAAGGGGAATTATGATGCCATTAGACGGGAACTGAGTAGGTCTGATTGGACAACGTTCCTGGGAGGACTGGAGGTAGATAAACAATGGCAAGCATTTAAAGATAGAATGACAGAATTGCAAAAATTGTTTATACCAATCTGGCATAAAAGGAAATCTAAAAAGGTGACTCAACCGTGGATAACAGGGGAAATTAGAGACAGCATAAAATCCAAAGATAGGGCGTATAAAATAGCCAAAAAAAGCGCCAGAGCGGAAGATTCGGAACAGTTTAAGATAGAGCAAAGGAGGACAAAGGGCTTAATCAAGAGGGGCAAAATAGCTTACGAAAGCAAGCTGGCGGAAAATATAAAAACTAACTCCAAAAGCTTTTATAAGTATATCAAGAGGAAAAGACTGGTGAAAACCAAAGTTGGTCCATTGCAGTCAGATACGGGGGAATATATAACGGGAAATAAGGAAATGGCAGACCAACTAAATGCATACTTTGGGTCAGTCTTTACGAAGGAAGACACAAAAAACCTCCCTGGGATATCGGGAAAAATAGGGACATTGGCAAAGGAGGAACTGACGCAAATCAATATCTCTAAGGATATGGTGTTAAGGAAGCTAAAGGGATTGAAGGCGGACAAATCCCCAGGGCCTGATAACATGCATCCTAGGGTACTGAAGGAGGTGGTCCTAGAGATAGCGGATGCACTAAGTATGATTTTTCAGAATTCATTAGACTCGGGAACAGTGCCCATGGATTGGAGGGTAGCTAACGTTACCCCACTATTCAAAAAGGGGGGTAGGGAAAAAGCAGGTAATTACAGACCTGTAAGCCTTACATCAGTTGTGGGCAAAATGCTGGAGTCCATCATTAAGGATGAAATAGCGGAGCACTTAGCAAATGGGGACAGGATAGGACAGAGTCAACATGGATTTACAAAGGGTAAATCGTGCTTGACTAATCTATTGGAATTTTTTGAGGGAGTAACTGGTAAAATAGATGGGGGAGAGCCAGTAGATGTGGTGTACCTGGACTTCCAAAAGGCCTTCGACAAGGTCCCACATAAAAGATTAGCATGGAAAATTGAAGCTCATGGGATAAAGGGGAAAGTATTGACGTGGATAGAGAACTGGCTGTCAGATAGAAAACAGAGAGTTGGAATAAACGGCTCATTTTCTGAATGGCAGGCAGTAACAAGTGGGGTACCACAGGGATCTGTCCTGGGTCCCCAGCTGTTCACAATTTACATTAATGACCTGGATCAGGGAGTCGGATGCAGCATTTCCAAATTTGCAGACGACACTAAACTAGGAGGGGGGGTGGGCTCAGAGGAGGAGACCAGGAAGCTCCAGAGCGATTTGGACAGACTGGGTGATTGGGCGGATAAATGGCAGATGCACTATAATGTGGACAAGTGCGAAGTTATCCACCTTGGGTGCAGGAACGGGAGGGCAAATTATTATTTAAATGGCAATAAATTGGGAGAGGGGGAAGTACAGAGAGACCTGGGTGTTCTTGTACACCAGTCACTGAAGGCGAGCATGCAGGTGCAACAGGCGGTCAAGAAGGCAAACGGTATGCTGGCCTTCATAGCAAAAGGGTTGGAATACAGGAACAGGGATACCTTGCTGCAGCTGTACAGGGCACTGGTGAGACCACACCTCGAGTACTGTGTACAGTTTTGGTCGCCTCATCTGAGGAAAGATGTTCTTGCCATGGAGGGGGTGCAGCGGCGATTCACCAGGCTGATACCAGGAATGGCGGGATTGACCTATGAGGAGAGACTATGTAGTTTAGGGATGTACACACTGGAGTTTAGAAGATTGAGAGGGGACCTCATAGAAGTGTATAAAATTCTGACAGGTCTAGACAGACTAGATGCAGAAGGAATGTTTCCCTTGGCGGGTGAGAACAGAACTAGAGGACATAATTTAAGGATAAGGGCTAAACCATTTAGGACAGAAATGAGGGGGAATTTCTTCACTCAGAGGGTGGTGAACCTGTGGAACTCATTGCCACAGAGGGCAGTGTACGCCAGCTCATTAAATATATTTAAGAGGGAATTAGATATATTTCTACAGGCAAAAGGGGTTAAGGGTTACGGAGAGAAGGCGGGGACGGGATACTGAATTGGAGGATCAGCCATGATCTCATTAAATGGCGGAGCAGGCTCGAAGGGCCGGATGGCCTACTCCTGCTCCTATCTTCTATGTAATCTATGTAATCTATGTAATGTAGGAAACGCGGCAGCCAATTTGCACACAGCAAGCTCCCACAAAACATCAATGAGATAAATGACCAGATAACCTGTTATGATGCTGGTTGAGGGATATGTGTTGGCCCGGACACCAGGGAGAACTCCCCTGCTCTTCTTCGAAATAGTGCCGATGGATCTTTTACGTCCACCCGAGAGAATGATCCAATGGTTTGGGATGATGAAGTTGGAAGTGTAATGCACAAAATGAGGTGGGAATGATTGCTTTTATCTCGTAACTTGATGTTTATATCCAGTTGAAATGTTTTCTTTATATATTTAGGTCGCTACAACAGTTTTCACACCACTGGAGTATGGCTGTGTCGGCCTGTCTGAGGAAGAGGCCATACATCGCCATGGTGAGGACAACATAGAGGTAAGAAGTGTAGAAGTCTACTTTTCTCTCTGGTATATTTCTCCTAGATGATCGATCCCTTAGCATTATGGCAGAGCCACCCAAGCTACAGCCTGTGGACCCCACCAGCCCCTGAGCCCTTGCAATCCACCCAAAAAGCCCACACAACTCACTTCCGTTTGTGTTGAGACTTCTTACTCACTGGTTTGTCCTGTTTGGGTTTCATGGGCCTGGAGATTTGGAAAGGTTTGTTCCTGCAGCTATTGCCTCACCAGAGGATAAGATCTGTTAGAATCCGGAACTTGAGACATGCACATTAGTGGGAATATTCGTTTCAACTTTATATGTGACCCACGAGGTTTCATGGTTTGCGCCTAAGTGGCCCACAAGGACAGAAAGCTTCAACACTGCATTACAATGTTGGGACATTTAGTAATGCAGGCTCCTTCATAATCGAGTCTTACTCTTCATTCTTAATTGATGCATTTAAGGGGAAGTTGGATAAACACACGAGGAAGAAAGGAATACGAAGGTTATGCTGATGGGGTTAGTTGAAGAGGGGTGGGAGGAGGCTTATGTGGAGCATAAACACCGGCATGGACCATTTGGGCCGAATGGCCTGTTTCTGTGCTGTACATTCTATGTAATTCGAGTTAACTGATAATTCTAATTTTTTTAAGAATTAGATTCCCACTTTGCTGCATTATTTATGTTGCTTAATTCAAATTATTGAATAATTTAAAAAATTTTAGCACAATAAATGATTTCCAATTACCGGGAGTAGACTGCATGCAGAGTCACTTTCATTGAGCTGCATTGATAACACTAGTTGCTCCCTTGTTAGTTCAGTGAGTTTATTCAATGATGCAGGCCATGATCAATCCCCAGTCTGTGTTGACTTAGATTACCTCAGCCAGGGAGCTGGTAGGGATCTACAATTAGCCTGAGCATGACTGGGTGATGGAGCGGGGAATTGTACAAAGTCCTGATTGACATCCAGTGATCCCTGCTGGAACTGAACGTGTACGGACCTTGGATGTGATGCCTCCGCAGTTGAGTAGTCTGCTGACGTTCCCTGTCGAGGCTCACACATAAAGAATGACAACTTGAACGAGGCACCGGAGAGCATCCAGTGTCAACTCCTTGGCTGGGGAAAACTTAGTGAGGGAACAAAAATCACTCCAGTTTGGACACATTTTCTTATATAGATATCCACTGATTCAGATTAAACGTTCCACAGGTGGGGATCTGATGGCAACTTTCCTGAGCCCCAGTCTGTCTTGTGATGATTTGTTGTGTCTAAAGTGAATATTAGTTGTCGAATAGCACAGAAGGAGGCCATTTGGCCCATCGGACCTGTGCCGGCTCTTTGAAAGAGCTATCCCACTCCCCTGCTCTTTCCCCATAGCCCTGCAAATTTTTTCCCTTCAAGTATTTATCCAATTCCCTTTTGAAAGTTACTATTGAATCTGCTTCCACCGCCCTTTCAGGCAGCGCATTCCAGATCACAACAACTCGCTGCGTAAAAAAAATTCTTCTCCTCTTTCCCCCCCTGATTCTTTTGCCAATTATCTTAACCCTGTGTCCTCTGGTTACTGACCCTCCTGCCATTGGAAACAGTTTCTCCCCATCTATATCAAAACCCCTCATAATTTTGAACACCTCAATTAAATCTCCCCTTGACCATCTCTGCTCTAAGGAGGACAATCCCAGCTTCTCCAGTCTCTCCACATAACTGAAGTCTCTCATCCCCGGTACCATTCTAGTAAATCTCCTCTGCATCCTCTCCTAGGCCTTGACATCCTTCCTAAAGTGTGGTGCCCAGAATGGGATGCAATACTCCAGCTGAGGCCTAACCAGTGATTTATAAAGGTTAACCATAACTTCCTTGCCTTTGTACTCTAGTTGGGAAGGAAAGGAATTTAATTTTTCCCACTAAGTAGTAAATGCTGGGAAATAGGATGCTTTCACTTCTACACCCACTGTAAACATTGAGTACTTGCAAATGAGGTTTACAACTGATTAAATGCAGGGCAAAGTCTGGGCCTCAGAGGAGCACCTCCACAGTGCCAGCACAATATTTCCGTTTCATGTGCCAGACATTCTTGTGGCTTCTCTGAGTGAGACTGTGGGCTACTGAGGAATTGTGGGCAGTTTAGTGCTGTGGACATGTGCCAGCTAGGAGCTGAGACTTTCCAAACGCATTACACTTCAAAGCCTTGCAGCCATCAGAGGAGGCATTCATCTGGCCTGGAGTCAAATCTAGGTTGCACAGGTTAAAAAAAAAAGAAAGAAAGCGGCTTTCATGACCTCGGGACGCCCCAAAGCCTTTTACAGCCGATGAAGTACTTTTTGAAGTGTAGTCACTGTTGTAATGTAGGAAACGCGGCAGCCAATTTGCGCACAGCAAGCTCCCGCAAACAGCAATGTGATAATGACCAGATAATCTGTTTTTAGTGATGTTGGTTGACGGAGAGGGAACACCCCTGCTCTTTTTCCAAATAGTGCCAGGGGATTTTTTACGTCCACCTGGTTTAACATCTCATCCGAAAGACGGCACCTCCGACAGTGCCGCACTCCCTCAGCACTGCACTGGGAGTGTCAGCCTGGATTTTTGTGCTCAAGTCCCTGGAGTGGGACTTGAACCCACAACCTTCTGATGCAGAGGTGAGAGTGCTACCCACTGAGCCACGGCTGACACCTATGTGATATAGTAGAAAGGCAAAGTATATGAAATAGAAGCCTGACTCTGCTTCAAAGCTAGATGGTGGGACATGAGTTTGAGCCCACTAACCCCAACTGCTTTGTTGCTGTGGGGAGGCCGGAGTGTAATCTGCTTCACCCAGGTCCTCACACAAAGGATTATAAAGAACTCTGTACCCTCATATTCACAGGGTCATGCACTTAAAAATATGTTAACTGTAGAGAAGTGTATGATCTTAAAATAGACTCAACCTTGACGTAAAACAGAATATGTTGCAAAAATTGATGGGAAGCAGTTTTTGTTTTTATGATGATTGGATTATTATATGAAACTGTATAATCAGCACTTCCATATAAACAGTAGATATTATAACGGAATCAACCTAACATTTAACAAGAGCGAAGGCAAGAATTCTAAACCAACACAGGTGTATGAAGCCAGGTCATACCTGGAATTTTTTGAGGATGTAACTGGGAAAATAGATAAGGGAGAACCAGTAGATGTGGTGTATTTGGACTTTCAAAAGGCTTTCGATAAGGTCCCGCATAAGAGATTAGCGGGTAAAGTTAAGGCACATGGGATTGGGGGCAAGGTATTGACTTGGATAGAGAACTGGTTGGCAGACAGAAAGCAGAGAGTAGGAATTAATGGTTTTTTTTCCGAGTGGCAGGCAGTGACTAGTGGGGTACCGCAGGGATCGGTCCTTGGACCCCAGCTATTCACAATATACATTAATGACCTAGATGAGGGAACTAAATGTAATATCTCCAAGTTTGCAGATGACACAAAGCTGGGTGGGCGTGTGTGCTGCGAGGAGGATACCGAGAAACTCCAGGATGATTTGGACAGGTTGGGTGAGTGGGCAGAAGCATGGCAGATGCAATATAACGTGGATAAATGCGAGGTTATCCACTTTGGTGTCAAAAACAGAAAGGCAGACTATTATCTGAATGGCAATAGATTGGGAGAAGGGGGAAGTGCAACGAGACCTTGGTGTCCTTGTGCACCAGTTGCTGAAGGTAAGCATGCAGGTGCAGCAGGCGGTGAAGAAGGCAAATGGTATGTTGGCCTTCATAGCGAAAGGGTTTGAGTATAGGAACAGGGATGTCCTGCTGCAGTTGTACAGGGCCTTGGTGCGACCACACCTTGAGTACTGTGTGCAGTTTTGGTCGCCTTATCTGAGGAAGGATGTTCTTGCCATGGAAGGAGTTCAGCGAAGATTCACAAGGCTGATACCTGGGATGGCAGGAATGACATATGAGGAGAGATTGGGTCGATTGGGCTTATACTCGCTGGAGTATAGAAGAATGAGAGGGGATCTCATCGAAACATATAAAATTCTGACAGGTCTGGACAAACTAGATGCAGGAAGAATGTTCCCGATGGTCGGAGAGTCCAGAACCAGGGGTCATAATCTAAGGATAAGGGGTAAGCCATTTAGGACAGAAATGAGGAAGAATTTCTTCACCCAGAGAGTGGTGAACCTGTGGAATTCTCTACCACAGAAGGTAGTTGAGGCCAAGTCATTAAATATATTCAAGAATGAGTTAGATATATTTCTTAAAGCTAAAGGTATCAAGGGATATGGGGAGAAGGCAGGTACAGGGTACTGAGTTTGGATGATCAGCCATGATCTCATCGAATGGCGGAGCAGGCTCGAGGGGCCGAATGGCCTACTCCTGCTCCAATCTTCTATGTTTCTATGGTAATGGAGCATTTGATGAGGTGCCTCAAAAGAGCCTTGTGGCTAAAATGAAAGTTCTTGGAATATTTAGCTGGATGAATAGTAAGAAGCAAAGGTAGCAACCAATGGTAGCTCTAAATTGATGGTTTCGGCAAACCATCTTCAAGGCTTCAGCCTCTCCCAAAAGCCCGGTCTTGGGCGTGATAATTTGGTCCAGACCTGTGACTTTGTGAGCTGCAGTTGGATTGTGTCGTCTGAGCTTGTGAAGTGTACCTAATTTCCTGAGATGCATCAGTACCACTCGGGTCAGTTGTACTGATGGAATGTTCTGGCAGTTTCCGCTCAAAAGCTTTTCAAAATAAGAGGACACATTTCCAGAATTTTGGGGTTAATTTTATACTGATTGATTGTTTTTTAAACAGAAATGCTGTGTGTTTTTTTTCCCCATTAACAGCTGTATGTATATCAGGAAAAAAGACAGGCCATTGAATACATATCTTTTCTTGCTGTTTTATGTCCTATAAACTTCAGAAAGTGCTTTAAACCCAGACAAACCAGGTGTTCTCCCTCATTTTAATTGAGTCAATTTTTCAAAAATAAATGAGCTGAATTTTAAAGCAAAACTGCCTCTAATTATCTCACCTGGTCATCTGTCATGTTGCCAATTAGAAATTGCAAACAATCTGATTCCTAGCATCTGTCAGACACACACACGCACACACTGTCTTTCCTCATTTAGATTTCTCAATTTTAAAAAGCAAACAAGTCCAAATTTGAAAGCTATAGTTACTGTCTGTGCCCTGTTGATAGTAATTAGAATGTTTACATTTTCTCACAGTTGAGAGACAATGACAGACAGACAGACACAGGAATAATCGTAAAACACCAAATTCCATGTTTACAGAGATGCCTTGGAAAATCACAAACCAGTGTTGCTATAGATGGGATCCCCCGACCAATGCTGTCTGTCCCATGCCTTGCCCCTATCCTCACTGCTGACAGACACCAGGAGCCTACCAATGAGTCAACCCTCAGTTGAACCCAACCTCGAGTTCCCTTCCACAGTCCTGCCAAATTGCTGGTTCCCCGCCACAGTGACGCCAGATTAAAGGCCAATCATTTATCGTTTCCACAGAACAGTGGACAGAAGGGCAACATGGTGGCATAGTGGTTAGCACTGTTGCCTCACAGCGCCAGGGACCCGGGTTCGAATCCGGCCTCGGGTGACTGTCTGTGTGGAGTTTGCACATTCTCCCCGTGTCTGCATGGGTTTCCTCCGGGTGCTCCGGTTTCCTCCCACAGTCCAAAGATGTGCGGGTTAGGTTGATTTGGCTATGGTAAATTGACCCTTAGTGTTAGGGGGATTAAATACGTGGGGTTACGGGGATAGGGTGGGATATGTGTCGGTGCAGGCTCGATGGGCCGAAATGGCCTCTATCTGCACTGTGGGGATTCTGTGATTCTGTGAGTTGTGAAGTTCAATTGCCAAAACCCCACTGGTGAGAGGGTGTAATTGCAGTGTAAAGGCAATTGCCATTATACATAGGGATTAGTAATGGAAATACAAAAATAAGGGCGGAATGTATGGTTTTAAAATGGTGATTGAATTACATATGCACTACACTTGGTCTTGACTCCTTGTTTGCATTACCATGGGAGATTGACTGGTAACGTATTAAAAACTTCAAGTCCAAAGGAACTTCCTGTCAGCTTTCTCCATTATAAATTTCTACATCCACATTTCTGATGGAATCTGCCAATGTCATGCTGTAATTCCACCCTCCCCCCCCCAGCAGAGGCCCTGCAGCAGCACCAACGACAGGAGGGTGTAGTTGCAGTGGGACAAGTTCACACAACCTGTTCCCATTATAAATGTGGACATAAGATCTACAATGGAACTATAAAAAAGAACGACTTTAAAATGGCAACTGAATTATGCCTGTACACCCTGATCCTATTATCCCCTGCTCTCTAACGCTGCTTTCCCTGAATACTACACTTGGTCTTTAATCCTCATGTACGCCAACACGGGAGATTGCTATGTGTGCGTGTCTTAGCATGTGTGTGTATATTTATATATGCACACACATATAATTTTTTATATATTTAGAATATATACACATACACATCAGTGTTCCCCCTAATTTTAAATGTGGGTGCGCGGTCCCTTTAATGGGCAGCGCGGCCCATTCAAAGTTTTGCGCATGCAAAAAAGCCGGTCCCGGGCTGCTTGTGACCGGCAGACCGCTGCGCGCCCGCACAGCTTAGAGGGAACGTTCACACACACACACACACACACACACACACTACATAGTGCATGTGTAGACATAGTCTAGTTTCACTATACCTTCCTATTATTTTGACCTCTTTCTCTGATTAGGTTTATCATGCATATTACAAGCCACTGGAGTTTGCAGTAGCTGAACGGGATGCCACCCAGTGCTATATCAAGATGGTCTGCTTACGTGAAGGTGACCAGCGTATTGTTGGGCTTCATTTTATTGGACCAAATGCTGGAGAGGTCATTCAAGGATTTGCACTGGGAATAAAGTAAGACGAGAAGAACTTGGCTTGTTTTAAGATAAAAGTAGCTGTGGCTCAAAATGATGAGCCTCCTGAATGCAATAATGCAGTCACACACACACACATGTAAATTTATATATAGCTCTTTAACTAGATGGGGGAGTACTTCCCTTACAGTTCCAATAATTGGTAGCACATGTCTGAATGATGTCAGTCTCGTTGTGTACATTTTTAATTCCTTTCTATAACTGTGGACTCCAATGCTTTTGTACTTTTATTGTACAGCAATGATCCTGTGGAATCAACTAAGTTCAGCTTCAGTGCTTAAACATTGGGGTATTTAAAACTATGCAAACCTCAAATATAATCTGACACAGCAACTGTTTGCTATAATTTACCAGGTTACACTTTATACAACATCTTGCATTTCTATAGCGCTCCTCGCATGCTGGAGCACGTATCCGAGAAGAGAAAACTGGTGGACACTAAACAAGAGCGGAAAAGGGAAAACCGAGGGGGCGCGGGTAGATGTAAAGATGTTTCCACTTGCGGGGGAGTCCAAAACTAGGGGGGCCATAAATATAAGATAGTCACTAATAAATCCAGTAAGTAAATCAGGGGAAACTTCTTTGCTCAGAGAGTGGTGAGAATGCAGAACTCACTACCACATGGAGTAGTTGAGGCAAATAGTATAAATTTATTTAAGGGGAAGCTAGGCAAGTACATGAGGGAGAAAGAAATAGAATATGTTGATAGCGTGAGATGAAGCAAGGTGGGAGGAGGCTCATGTGGAGCATAAACACTGGCGTAGAACAGAATGGCCTATTTCTTTGCTGTAAATTCTATGTAGATGTAGATAGGTAGGTAGGTAGGGATATAGATAGATATGGAGCGATGGATATAGATAAATAGCTATCTCATTCAGGATTTAATCTTGTGGGGGTTTTTTTCAGATGCAATGCTACATACTCTCAGCTGGCATCCACCGTGGGTATCCATCCAACTTGTGCAGAAGACGTGAATAAGCTGAACATCACCAAGCGCTCGGGTCAGGACGCAACGGTCACAGGCTGCTGAGGTTAAATGTCATCCCTGAACCAATCGGCACACCACAAACTCTGCAGCACTCGAGGAAAGAGCGTGTTTGAAACAGGTCATCCTTAAATCAGAGTTATAGTTGGCTTTGACGATTGACATTTCAAGACTTTACCAACTATTAAAGTGTGACTTTGTTTCATTCACACGACCCTTTGCAAAAAAATTTAACGTTGAATTAAGTAAATGAACGGAAATACCATTTTGTCTTTAAATTTCTTTAAGTAATGCAATCAAAAATGAGATAATCTTGTTAATTTTTTGATGCCGGCCTTAAGGGTCCACTAAGCTGGGATGGGAGGTGGGCCCTATCATGAAAGGAGAATACAATTCCTAAATCAGCCAACAGAGGGGGATGTCTGATTGCAAAGGTGGATGTGAGCAATATTGTTGCCTAATTATCCAGAAGGGAAAATGCATTTGCAAGTCAGTATTGCAAAACTGTGGGTTGCCAATTGCATTTGTTTTAGATGCAAGTGCAGGAGCCTGTGGAATTGCTTTATTGAAAACTTGCGTGCGCTTAAATTCCATATACGTAGGTGAGAATGTTTTTCAGTAAATGTTGAATATGAATTTTTATCTTGTACCGTGAAAGATTTCCATTTCGTAAGCCAGAGTTTATTGGTGTGCTATTCAGGGATGACTGGAGAGGGGGTCAAAGTAGTTTGACTTCTGGTGTTACCTGGCCTTGCACATTAACTGTGTATCACATCAACAAGAACTATAGTCAGGCTGCACACGTGCCAGTTAATGATGACTTGTTTGTAAACCCATATTATGGGATAGACTGGTCTGATGATGATTGGCATTAAAAAGAAACATATATATCTATTGAAATTTAAATAAAGACACATTACAGCAATCTCTTGGAATTTGACTCATATTCATTATTTTGAACTGGTCAATTATGGGGAAAAGTAAATCCATAGCGTGTCACATTCAGCTGCTGTGCTTTTGGTATAGAAGCATAGAATTTTACAGCATAAATTGAGGCAATTCAGCCCACCGTGCCAGTGCTGAGATAGTATGTCAGTGCCCCCAAATCCTTTTACTTTTTCTTTTTTCAATATTTATCCAATTCCCTTTTAGAAGCGACTGAGGAATCTACCTTCACCACTTCTTTTCTCATCGGGAATTCCATGTCCCAACAATCCTCGGTGTGAAAGAAATTCTCTTAACCTCCCCCTTAGTTTTTTTGGTAGTGATCTTAAATTGTTGCCTTCTAGTTATCGACACACCGACCATCGGAAATGGTTCTTTTACCTTTATCAAAGCTTCTCGTCATTTTAAGTATGACACAAATTATTGGTAAAATTAGAGGGTTCCCCTGAAAAAAGTGTTGTATCCACTGTCGCAGCCTTCATACTAGAGGAACAGCACCCACACACGAGTAAACTTTAATCTCCGACACCTATACTTTCTGGCCATTGCTGGATTCATGAGGTGTAGCTTCAATCAAGTGCTGTTTCTTCCATTGACTCGTGCTTTAGTTTTCTATAGACTTGCTACTGCTGGAAGCAACCTCACTTCATGCCCCTTGTCAACTTTCAACAACTATCTTGAGGAGACAGCTTTTTCTGAAATCAGTTCAATGCAAATTCTTGAAGGTGAACAGCAATGACTGGAAGCAACAACTTCATTCCCTCTTTTATTTCCTTATAGATTTTCACTGAAAAGTTCAACATGCACAAAGAATGTAGAATGTGGAACTCTCTACCACAGGGAGTGGTTGAAGCGAATAATATAGATGCATTTAAGGGGAGGCTGGATAAGCATGTGAAGGAGAAGGGAATAGAGGGTTATGCTGATAGAGTTAGATGAGGAAAGACTGGAGGAAGCTCGAGTGGAGCATAAACGCCGGCATGGACTGGTTGGGCCGAATGGCCTGTTTCTGTGCCGTATATCTACGTAAAGCAAAACTCATTCAACGTCTTTTTTTTTTAAAAAAACCTTTAGTTTAAGAGAGCAGCGTGGATTTTGCAGTAGGAATAACGATGTGGACTATTAGCGCTCACCGTTATTATGGAGTAAATCGTACAGCAACTTCTGGTGTCCACACGTGCAGTTAAAGACAGAAATCAGGAAGTTGCTGTCGAAGTTGCCCTGCTTCTCCAGCTTTGCTACACCAGTACCTCGCCGAGAGACTCGGCATTAAAACACACGAAGGGCGTGAAGTGTTGGTACTTACCCACGAAACACGGCAGAAAAAGTTAGGGCTGGTCCATTCAAGTGTAAGTGAATTTTTAACGGCGTGATAAGTCTTAACTGCCAAACAACCTCTCTGGCGAAGTGTGGAGTCTCATTCCTTCAGATTATAATTATTGTTGGAGATTTAATAAAAATTTTAAAAATGTACTTTTTCTTTCTGTCTCTTTTCTCTCTCTCTCTCTCAATCTCATCTTTCTTTCCCTCTTTATTTTGTTTTCTGTACATGATTTTACATTGAATTAAATACTCTAACTTACACTTCCTGGTTTAGACTCTGCGTGGCTCAGTAAGAATTCTTCAATCTGATTGGTTGAAGAGACCTGCTGCTGCTTGCACTGGTCCCAGATCCCCTGTAGAGGGGGCTGTGCTGAAATGGCTCTCTAATTGTCATAATTTGTCGCACAAAAGCCCACTAAAAGTCTGTGGGCAACTGTAAGTGTAATGAACGGCGAGTGTCATTCATTCGCCGCTGACCGCAAAATCCGGGCCATTATGTTGGCCGTTATTGGTTGGCGACGGATTTGGTGCCATCAGTCTCCACGACCGGGAATTTCCAATCTTGGACGGAGATATCGGGTGGGGCGGAGGAACTGAAATGAGTGAGAGGTGATTCCACAGTGAAAGGGAAACAGAGTCAGCAGGCAAGTCAATGTGGCCACTTTCCAGCTGCCAGCTCAGAAACTGCATTCACAGATATCTCGGAGTAGGTTATCATCTCACCCTCTTGGTAAGGGAATGGCTGCAATGGTGGGAGGCCGAAAAGTAGAGCCAAACTTTTTTTTTAGAAAAAAGACGGAAAGAACTCACATTTATATAGTGCCTTTCATGTCCCTGGGATGTCCCAAAGTGTTTCATGGCCAATGTAGTCACTGTTGCAACAGTGGAAACGCAGCAGCCAATTTGTACACAGCAAGGTCCCACAAACAGCAATCTGATAATCTGTTTTAGTGATGTTGATTGAAGGGTAACTATTGGCCAGGACACCGGGGAGAACTCTCCTGCTCATCTTCAAATAGTGGCCATGGGATCTTTTACATCCAGCTGAGAGGGCAGACAGGGCCTTGGTTTAACGTCTCATCCGAAAGATAGTCAATGATGTATAAATGCTTTCGTATCAGCTGTTTAATTTAAACTAAAGAGCAACTTACAAATACAAATATATTTAACTTTGGTGTAGCATCATACAAGTAAATAAACTCATTTGTGTTTTAATACTTTCTAAAATATTAGGGTGTGCCCCTACGGGAAAAGGTTTTCCACACAATTCTGTATCAGGCAAACAGAAACTCTGCCTGAAACAAAAACAGAAAATAATCAGTAAGTCGGGTCATCTGTGGAGAAAAAGAAAGACTTGTATTTATATCGCGCCTTTCACAACTGCAGGACGTCCTAAAGAGCTTTACAGCCAATGAAGTACTTCTGAAATGTAGTCACTGTTGTAATGTAGGAAATGTGGCAGCCAATGGCACACAGCAAGCTCCCACAAACTGCAATGTGATAATGGCCAGATAATCTGTTTATTTGTGAGGTATAATATTGGCCAGGACACCAGAGAAAGCTCTCCTGCTCTTTTATGTCCACCTGAGAGATACATTTTTTTTTAAAGAAATCCCTGCCTACAATATGCAGATTTAAGTGTCCTGAATTGAGAGCATGGTTACTCCATGGTAATACTGCTCACGTATAGAGAATGGGTTATTTATTTATAGTGTTATAGGTGAGTGGTAATGTCCAGTTAGGGATAATTAAATCTGTCTTGGAGAAGTCAGCACCCACTTCAGGGTATTACATAGAATATACAGCACAGAAACAGGCCATTCAGCCCAACAGGTCTGTGCCGGTATTTATGCTCCACACGAGCCTCCTCCCACCCCTCTTCATCTAACCCCATCAACATAACCTATTCTTTTCTCCTTTGTGTGTTTATCTAGCTTCCCCTTAAATGCATCTGTGCTATTTGCCTCAACTACTCCCTGTGGTAGAGAGTTCTACATTCTAACCACTCTCTGAGTAAAGGAGTTTCTCCTGAATTCCTTATTGGATTTATTAGTGACTATCATATTTATGGCCCCTAGTTCTGGTCTCGCCCAAAAGTGGAAACATCTTCTCTACGTCAACCCTATCGAACCCTTTCATAATCTTAAAGACCTCTATCAGATCATGCCTCAGCCTTCTCTTTTCTAGAGAAAAGAGCCCCAGCCTGTTCAATCATATTTGTTAGGTATAACCTCTCAGTTCTGGTAACATCCTTGTAAATCTATTTTGCACCCTCTCCAGCACCTCCATATTCTTTATTTTATATGGTCACAGTAAATACTAAATACGCCGTGCTTTCCTTTTAATCTCCTTCAGAGGTTATGAAGTTGATGATCAATACGGAGCCATGACACCAGCATCCACTTGTTTAAGATGTAATGCTTCATTAGAACGCAGAACCACCTTAAGGTGCTGATCAGCCTACTGTTCATTTCTGGCTCTTGCTGATTATTCTTAAAAGTGCACTTGTTTTGAATATGAATTTATGTGGATCACCTCAAATCAGATTCATTTACAAGTATTTTTGATCTTTTACTTATTTCAGATAAGTGCAGCCCCTGGGATTGGAACATTATGAAACTGCGTTATGATATCCCTGGATGTGTAAATGGTACAATTTGGAGTTGTAAATGCAAAGTTCAGATTTTGGATGGGCAGGGGGGAATCTAAGAGGCTTTCAAACTGTTGCTGTGATTTCGAGTGAAAAACTGTTTCTATTGTTAGATGAACAAAGAACAAGGGGACAGACTCAGGATAGAATCATAGAAATTTACGACACAGAAGGAGGCCATTCGGCCCGTCGTGTCTGTGCCGGTCGAAAAAGAGCGATCCAGCCTAAGCCCACTTTCCAGCTCTTGGTCCGTAGCCTTGTAGGTTACGGCACTTCAAGTGCATATCCAAGTACTTTTTAAATGTGATGAGGGTCTCTGCCTCTACCACCCTTTCAGGCAGTGAGTTCCAGACCCCAACCAATCTCTGGGTGAAAAAGTTCTCCTCCACTCCCCTCTAATCCTTCTACCATTAATTTTAAATCTATGCACCCTGGTTATTGACCTCACTGCCAAGGGAAATTGGTCCTTCCTATCCACTCTATCTAGGCCCCTCATAATTTTATACACCTCAATTATAGTCACTTTATAGTCACCTCAGGATAGTCACTTTATAAAGGAAGGGGTAAGTTGGAAGAATTTTTTTTTACATGGAGGGTTATTCTAATTATTATTGAGGCAGAGGATTTAACTATTTAAAAAGTAATTGGATAATAAGGGAAATTGGGTTGAAGTAGAGAGCCCCAGGGAAGAGCTTACACTGGTACAACGTGCTATGGGACACTTTCTGTGCTGTAATTTCTATGGCTTTCTCCTACCACCATTGCCACTATGTTGTAACCTAGCATGCAGTTTCAAACTTTCTGCTGGTTAGCCGTGAGCGCAAGTCTTAATATTTGCTGAAGTTTAAAGAGGCAAAGCGAAAGCTGGATTCACCACCTGTGCCTGACAAGGCTCAAGGTCCTTTATAAACCATGATGTGGAGATGCCACTTTATAAACCAAATAGAGCCTTGTAGTTGATTTTCACAGGAAGAGAGAAGGGGGGCTGTAATTTATAGCGTTAACACATTTATCTTATTACACAATGCAGCGCTTGTGAAGAATTTACAGTGCCCTTGTCAAAAAATGGCAGCGTAGGAGAGCCGGACTTAACAAGCTGCAGGAGAAATAAAACCTGACTGCTGACTAAATCTGAGCAGCGCTGTGTAAACAGTCCAGTTATGTAAGTCTAAATGTTCTTCCTCTGTGTGACTGCCATAATCCAAACAAAGTCGGAGACAATGTCCCTTGTTTATTCTGAAGGCAAAGTGCTATCACTAATTAAATCACATTCCTCTCGGAAATGCTTTATTTTGGACCTTCTGCACTAATTGTTGTGGTTTCTGCATAAGTGGTTTCCATTTTCAGCCGCGTTGCTTCCTGCACCCTTACCGCCTCTCCCAGGGACCAGGGCAGGGATAGTCCATATTAGCTCTCATCAGTGCCCTTAGGCAGCCAGCTGGCAACAGGTCGATTTGCCCAGGGCCGTTTCCCCTCTATGTATGAAGGCGCGCTCCATTATTGTGCAATGCTGTGTCTGCGGTCCGAGCCAAGATCAGTAGAAATGTGCTCCATGAGAGTTGGCAAGTTTTACCATCACTGGAGGTCGGGATTCAAGCTATGACCCATCTAAAAACGCCAGAGTTTTCATGCTGTCCCCACCAACTGTTTTTGATTAAGATTCTGCCCTCTTGTTCGGGATTCCCCAACCAGAGGAAATAGTTTCTCTGTATCTACCCTATCGAACCCCTTAATCATTTTAAACACCTCGATTAGATCACCCCTTCTAAACTTAATTAATCCCAACAATGCAGAAATGGGTTGGATTTTGGTTCTTTAGTTTTTAGATTTTGGTTGAATTCCGGCACCGGCACGATGGGCCGAGCGGCCTCCACCTGTGCTGTAAGATTTCATAAATAGAATTAAAAGTGGTGCATGCATGGAGTGCTTCTGTAAATTTTTTGGTAATCTTCCCCCTCTCCACACCCTCCCCCCCCCCCCCCCCCCATTTTCCTCCCCCCTACTCCCGTGTTCACTCTTGCTGGGTTCCAGTTCCAGTGGCGCCGTCAACTTTACAGTATGCTGTGTTTGCAGGTTCTTGTATAGAATTACATAGAATGTACAGCACAGAAACAGGCCATTAGGCCCAACAGGTCTATGCCATTGTTTATGCTCCTTACAAGCCTTTGTCTTCAACTGTGATGGGCGTCCGACACCAGTCCTATTCTCAGCTGATGACCACACACAAGCACTTTCTAACGGAGGATAGTAGCAGACTTCAGAAGGATATAGACAGAATGGTGAAATGGGCAGACACATGGCAGATGAAATTTAATGCAGAGAAGTGTGAAGTGATACATTTTAGTAGGAAGAATGAGGAGAGGCAATATGAACTAAATGGTACAATTTTATAGGAGGTGCAGGAACAGAGAGACCTGGGGGTGTATGTACACAAATCTTTGAAGGTGGCAGGACAAGTTGAAATGGCTGTTAGAAAGCATATGGGATCCTTGGCTTTATAAATAGGAGCATTGAATACAAACCTTTATAAAACAATGGTTCGGCCTCAACTGGAGTATTGTTTAATTCTGGGCACTGCACTTTAGGAAGGATATCAAGACCTTGGAAAGGGTGCAGAAGAGATTTACTAGAATGGTACCAAAGATGAGGGACTTCAGTTCTGTGGAACGACTGGAGAATCTGGGGTTGTTCTCCTTAGAGCAGAGAAGCTTAAGAGGAGATTTGATAGAGGTGTTCAAAATCATGAACGGTTTTGATCGAGTAAATAAGGAGAAATTATTTCCAGTGGCAGAAGGGTTGGTAACCAGAGGACACCCATGTAAGAAAAGAAAGAACTTGCATTTCTATAGTACCTTTCACGACCTCAGGACACCCCATAACATTTTACAGCCAATGAAGTACTTTTGAAGTGTAGTCACTGTTGTAATGTAGGAAACACGGCAGCCAATTTGCTCACAGCAAGCTCCCGCAAACAGCAATGTGATAATGACCAGATAATCTGTTTCAGTAATGTTGGTTGAGGGATAAATATTGGCCTGGACACCGGGGAGAACTCCCCTGCTCCTCTTCAAAGTAGTGTCATAGATTTTTACGTTCACCTGAGCCTCGGTTTAACGTCTCATCTGTAGGAACTATCTTGCTGTAGGAGAACCTATGTTTCACCTATATTTCTCATAGCACACTGCACCACCACAGGGCGCGCTCGGTAGCCTGTTTTTTAAAATTTGGTAGCTTTATTTATTTGCCCCCGTTCCTCCCTATCACCACAACCCCCCGAGATATCCGCGCTCCTCTAATTCTGCCCTCTTGAGCATCCCTGATTATAATTGCTCAACCATTGGTGGCCGTGCCTTCTGTTGCCTAGGCCCTAAGCTCTGGAATTCCCTGTCTAAACCTCTCCGCCTCTCTACCTCTCTTTCCTCCTGTAAGACGCTCCTTAAAACCTACCTCTTTGACCAAGCTTTTGGTCATCCGCCCTAATTTCTCCTCGGTGTCAAATTTTCTGTCTTATAATACACCTGTGAAGCACCTTGGGACATTTTACTACATTAAAGGCACTATATAAATACAAGTTATAAACAGGTCATTTTCAGGTTGGCAGGCTGTAACTAGTCGGGTACCACAAGGATCAGTGCTTGGGTCTCAGCTATTTACAATCTATATCAATGATTTGGATGAGGGGACCAAATGTAATATTATAGACCGGGAAGCCTGACATCGGTAGTGGGGAAAATGCTAGAGTCCATTATAAAAGATGTAATAGCAGTGCACTTGGAAAACAGTGACAGGATCGGTTCATTTCACCTGACGAAGGAGCAGCGCTCCGAAAGCTTGTGATTTCAAATAAAACTGTTGGACTATAACCTGGTGTTGTGCGACTTCTCACATTTGTCCACCCCAGTCCAACACCGGTATCTCCACATCACAGGATCGGACAAAGTCAACATGGATTTAGAAAAGGTAAATCATGCTTGACTAATCTACTGCAATTATTTGAGGATGTAACTGGTAGAATAGATAAGGGAGAACCAGTGGATGTGTTGTATTTGGACTTTCAGAAGGCTTTCGATAAGGTCCCGCATAAGAGATTAGCGTGCAAAGTTAAAGCACATGGGATTGGGGGTAAGGTACTGACTTGGATAGAGAACTGGTTGGCAGACAGGAAGCAAAGAGTTGGAATAAACGGGTCTTTTTCCGAGTGGCAGGCAGTGACTAGTGGGGTACAGCAGGGATCGGTGCTAGGACCCCAGTTATTCACAATATATATTAATGATCTAGACGAGGGAACTAGATGTAATATCTCCAAGTTTGCAGACGACACAAAGCTGGGTGGGCGTGTGTGCTGTGAGGAGGATGCAGAGAAACTCCAGTATGATTTGGACAGGTTGGGTGATTGGGCAGATGCATGGCAAATGCAGTATAATGTGGATAAATGCGAGGTTATCCACTTTGGTGGCAAAAACAGGAAGGCAGATTATTATCTGAACGGCAATAGATTGGGAAAAGGGGAAGTGCAACGAGACCTGGGTGTCCTTGTGCACCAGTCGCTGAAGGTAAGCATGCAGGTGCAGCAGGCGGTTAAGAAGGCAAATGGTATGTTGGCCTTCATAGCGAGAGGATTCGAGTACAGGAGCAAGGATGTCTTGCTGCAGTTGTACAGGGCCTTGGTGAGACCACACCTTGAGTATTGTGTGCAGTTTTGGTCGCCTTATCTGAGGAAGGATGTTCTTGCCATGGAGGGAGTGCAGCGAAGATTCACCAGACTGATACCTGGGATGGCAGGCATGACGTATGAAGAGAGATTGGGTCGATTGGGCTTGTATTCGCTAGAGTTTAGAAGAATGAGAGGGGATCTCATTGAAACTTATAAAATTCTAACAGGACTAGACAGACTAGATGCAGGAAGGATGTTCCCGATGGCGGGGGAGTCCAGATCTAGGGGTCACAGTCTAAGGATAAGGGGTAAGCTATTTAGGACTGAGATGAGGAGGAATTTCTTCACCCAGAGAGTGGTGAACCTGTGGAATTCTCTACCACAGAAGGCAGTTGAGGCCAATTCATTAAATATATTCAAGAAGGAGTTAGATATATTTCTTAAGGCTAAAGGGATCAAGGGATATGGGGAGAAAGCAGGGACAGGGTACTGAATTTGGATGATCAGCCATGATCTCATTAAATGGCGGAACAGGCTCGAGGGGCCGAATGGCCTACTCCTGCTCCTATCTTCTATGTTTCTATCCAAGTTTGCTGATGATACAAAGCTGGGTAGGAATGTAAGTTGTGAGGAGGATGCAAAGAGGCTTCATGGGGATATAGACAGGTTAAGCAAGTGGGCAAGAACATGGCAAATGGAATATATTGTGGAGAAATGTGAAGTTATCCACTTTGGTAGGAAAAATAGAAAAGCAAAGTATTTTTTAAATGGTGAGAGATTGGAAAATGTTGGTGTTCAGAGGGACCTGGGAGTCCTTGTACACGAATCACTGAAAGTTAATATGCAGGTACAGCAAGCAATTAGGAAAGTAAATGGTATGTTGGCTTTTATTGCAAGAGGATTTGAGTATAAGAGTAAAGACATCTTACTGCAATTATATAGGGCCCTGGTGAGACCACATCTGGAGTATTGTGTACAGTTTTGGTCTCCTTACCTAAAGAAGGATATACTTGCCATAGAGGGAGGGCAACGAAGGTTCACTAGACTGATTCCTAGGATGGGGGGGATTGTCCTATGAGGAGAGATTGAGTAGACTAGGCCTCTATTCTCTGGAGTTTAGAAGAATGAGAGGTGATCTCATTGAAACATACAAACTGCTTACAGGGCTTGACAGGGTAGATGCAGGGAGGATGTTTCCCCTGGCTGCGGAGTCTAGAACCAGGGGTCACAGTCTCAGAATAAGGGGTCGGCCATTTAGGACTGAGATGAGGAGAAATTTCTTCACTCAGAGGGTGGTGAATCTTTGAATTCTCTACCCCAGAGGGCTGTGGAGGCTCAGTCGTTGAGTATATTCAAGACAGCGATCGATAGATTTTTGGATCTGAAGGGAATCAAGGGGTATGGGGATATAGAAGATCAGCCATGATCTTATTGAATGGCGGAGCAGGCTCGAAGGGCCGAATGGCCGACTCCTGCTCCTGTTTTTTATGTAAGTTGTTGTTGTAATTTGTGTCTTTTCTTTTTCCCTTTTTGTCCTTCTCCCCCTCCTCGCTGCATCAGATCGCCAGCACGCTGAGGGACACTCTGGTATAAACATGCGAAACGGCAGGTTAATGAGTGTCGCTGAATGATGAACATTTGTGACCCATTGAGGTCAACCTCTCATGCTGTGTATAAAACTACTTCCCCCAACTGTCCCTTTTTGACAGTTTGATTAGGAGATTTTTTACACACAAGTCCTCAAAACACTTTGGTTTTTTTGTTCCACACTTTAGCCCTTTTTTATATATATATATATTTTTTAAACTCCCACCTGAACGCTCATAATTGAAGTGAAATCATTTTTAAATATTGTATATAGTCAATGGGAATAAATCCATTGAGCAAATAATCGTCAGACGGTGAAATATCCCATTGTCACCCAATTGTGAATTGAAGATCAATTATCATTCCCCATTGAAAGTTGGGGGACGTTTTAACCCATCATTTCTCTTGATGCACCTATTTTCTGTACTGTCCTGTAAGTTAGTTGGTAAGGGTTTAAATGCATTCATTTGTGTCTCTATATTTGCCCCTACTATGGTTTTGACCTTGAGCGGAATTGTCCTTTTTTGACAGTTTGATTAGGAGATTTGTACACACAAGTCCTCAAAACACTCTTTTTTGTTCCACAATTCAGCTCTTTTTTTATATACGTGTATATTTAAAAAAAACTCCCCCCTGGACTTTCATAATTGAAGCACAACCAAGAACAAATTGACAGCCCTTTTAAGTAGCAGGGGAGTTGCCAGCTTAATATAATAATGACATTAGTGGGATGAAAACATGATTAATTCTTCAGAAGCAAATTTGGCGCATATCAGGGAAAGCTGAACCGTGGCAGGCTCGTCAACACTTCCCTCCAGACTGGGCTAATGGCACATTTCTCTGACCTCCCACAGATTGTCTGTAGCTGTTCACTGTGTCACTCCTCACATCTTCCCAGTCCGTTTACTATCCTCCCCATTCCCATGACCAGAATACCAAGGGGTCCGACAGCAGAAAGCCCCGAGCCTTTCATTGCTGCCTGCCTTTGATATGTCACCTCCCACAGCGGCTTTGCTTTAATTCTGGAAACCAGCAAAAAAAAATTCATTCCTCCCACGTTGGTTACTTTCTACACGTGTGGCTTTCTTGTGAGCCTCGTACTTTACAATAACAAGTCCGCATCTCATCGCCACTTGCTCTAATAAAGTCCAATTGTGTCAGTTTGTCAGAATTGGTGCAGATCAAAGTCAACCCATACTTTCTTTTAAAAAAAAAGCTTTTTTAAAAAAAATGCAGAAACTAGTTTGCCCTGTTTATGCAATATATATTTTTAGAAACACCATAAGTTTAAAAATGGCCTCAAATTCAGCTACAACATTGATTTAAGAGTCCCATCAATCTATTGTAAGCGACAGGAAACATTGTGACAATATGCACAGCCTACCGGAGGGGGTCGATACATAAGTTGTTTACTTAGCTCGAAAAATTCAATCAAAAAAGAAATCCAGTCCTGGGCGATGACAGTTATATTGCTAATTAGACATTATAGATTGCCGATTACACACTGAAATTTACACCAAAACTGGCAGAAACCGAACTGTTCGAAATGCCTGCTGAGTCAATTTCTCGGTTCAAGATAAGCCCCCTGAGCAGACCGACAATAAAGGGATGAGCCCGGCACAAAGGATATCTTCTTAAGCCTGCAGCAGTGGCCAAACCGTTCAAAACCCAAATGCAAACACATAGGTGTGCCACACTCATATATCAAACATGCACACGTGTTTATTTCTAAGAATTTGATGACTGAGTGCAGCCTCGGTGTTGTTCAATTGAAGACGTTCCCTGTGGGTTTGTTAAATTGAGCACTGTTCTGAAGTTATTTGGAAGATTATCTTTCTTTTTTTTCCCCAAACTTAGGTAGCCTTATCTATGCCGTGGCTCAGTGGGTAGCACTCTCACCTCTAGAGTCTAGAAGGTGGTGGGTTCTAAGTCCCACCCCAGAGACTTGAGCACAAAAGTCCAGGCTGACGCTCCAGTGCGGTACTGAGGGAGTGCTGCACTGTCGGAGCAGTGACTACACTTCAAAAGTACTTCATTAGTTGTAAAGCGCTTTGGGACATCCTGAGGTCATGGAACCCATGATAGAAATGCAAGTCTTTCTTCGTATGATTTTTGTGCGCAAGTCTCTGGAGGGGGGCCTATGAACCTACAACCTTCTGACTCGGAAGCGAGAGTGCTACCCACTGAGCCACGGCTAACACTAATGGCATCAATAGGTAGATACACACTTTGTCCCTGTGCATTTCTGTTGCCTTTTTTGTTAAGTAACATGCCAATTAACAATCCAAAATTAGCCAGATGGCCCACTTTGGGTTGCTTCAAGTTATGAATGGTCTCAGTTCTAAGAAACATCTTGAGCAAGGAGAACTGATCTGGTAGTTGGAAGGAGTCCAGTGGTTGCAATCTGCTTACATTTCCAGAGGGTATTTTCTGGAGGTGGTCTGGCGATGATTTTCACTTCACTTTTCCCAGCGTCCCAGTGGGAATTGCACCTGGCCTCCGCTCAACACTTCCCCGCACCAACAAGACCAACAGCGGCAATCCAGTGTTGTGGAAATGACAAGTCTGTATCTATCTCATCATTGCACAGTGCTGCTCTAATTTGCCACTGCCCTACGGTGCTTGTTACATGCTCGCTGCTTCAATGTAATTTGTACATGGGATTATGTTGAACACATTTAGAAAAAAATCTAATAATTTTTCTGTTGCAGCCAATTCCAACAAATTAGAATTCTACTTAAGACTAATTTGTGCTCTCTACTCAACCCTGGAGGACTCTTGGTATCTCCCTCAGCTCTTGGCTTTCTTATGAGCTCTGCAAAGACGTTGGCCTGCCAACATTTGAAAGGAATTTCGTCTAAGCCTCTCATGTCCTCGGGACATTCAAAAACACTTCACAACTAACAACTTACTTTTGGAGCATAATCATTATTGTTACTTAGTCTTAATAGTTTAGACATATTTCCCTTCTATTAGCTCAGAGGCATGCACAATATTTGAGGGTGAACCAGGGCGGACAGGACCTTACCTTGCAAGAGTAATGACCTAATTCAACATCCAATATTTGGGATCTAGTTTGCCTTCTCCCATCCTAGTACTCACATGATACAATGCTAATGGAGTTGTTGGCCAATCCTAGCAATCAATCTCTATCAATGGGTCTACAACAAATCCAGACACGAGGCGAGGAAAACCCCCAGTGGTGGAGAGCTTTGGGAACCAGAGGTCCAAAGTCGCCTGTTCCTCCCAAGCACGCTACATTCACCACACCGTCATGTCTTAAATTACTCATATACTGGATCCCAAAATGTTATTTAGCATGTTATAAAGCATCTTAACAAGATCCAGTGTGGAGTAGCACTGGTACAGTGAGCCAAATGGCCTCTTTCTGTGCTGACAAAAATTGAGTCCGAGCCACATAAGGAGATATTGGGACAGGTGACTAAAAGCTTGGTCAAAGAGATAGGTTTTAAGGAGCATCTTGAAGGAAGAGAGAGAGCCAGAGAGGATTAGGGAGGAAATTCCAGAACTTGGGGCCCAGGCAAGCTGAAGGCATGACCGACAATGGAGGGGCGAAGGAAATCGAGGATGCGCAAGAGACCAGAATTGGAGGAAACAGAGCATAGAAAACGCTTTGTTCAAACCAGTAAGCCTGGTTTCAGTTAGGAAACACGTCTTGTCGTTGCCTGGCAGTGAAAAAGTTAAGTGTCTCACTTCACCTTCACGTCATTTCATCTTTGAGTACCCTTCCTCAGATTGACTGGTATCTGAAGAGTTTTGTTGCTGGCGGAGATGTCCCGTTCCTAGTGGCTATTATGGCTGGAGGAACCTTACACATTCACCATATTGCCTTGCCGTAAATGAATCTCCTGTTGGCCGAGCCACAGGCATGAGTTGGTCAAAGAGCATCGTAAAGGAGGAGGGAGAGGTGACGAGGCAGAGAGTTTTAGGAAGAGAATTCCAGAGCTTAAGGCCTCGGCAGCTGAAGGCACGGCCACCAGTGGTGGAGCGATGAAAATCGGGGATGCGCAAGAAGCCAGAATTGGAGGAGCGCAGAGATCTCGGAGGGTTGTAGGGCTGGAGGAGGTTACAGAGATAGGGAGGGCGAGGCCATGCAGGATTTGAATATGAGGATGAGAATTTTAAAGTCCATTCTTATCCACCCCCACCCAAGTACAACATCCATTGATAGTGTCTTTATATTCATTTATTTATTTATTCTACACTTTAATATCGGGTATGGTAGCATAGTAGTTATGTCACTGGACTAGTAATCCAGTGGACTGGATTAATGATCTGGAGACATGAGTTCAAATCCCACCATGGCAGGCTGGGGAATTTAAATTCAGTTAATAAATAAATCTGGAATAAAAAGCTAGTATCAGTAATGGTGACCATAAAACTACTGAATTGTCATAATAAACCCATCTGGTTCACTAATGTCCTTTAGAGAAGGAAATCTGCTGTCCTTACCCGGTCTGACCTATATGTGACTCCAGACCCACATCAATGTGGTTGACTCTTAACTGCCCTCTGAAATGGCCTAGCAAGCCACTTGTATAAGGCAGCTCACCACCACCTTCTCTTGGGCAATTAGGAATGGGCAATAAATTCTGGCCTTGCCAGTGATGCCCACATCCCGTAAATTAATAAAAAATGTAATATATGCAATAATATCGGCCTAGAAATTCCGTTCCCTACGGGTGTGTACGCACTGTGTACTCACCCGTAGGGCCAACGGAAGTGCCGGTTTTACGCATGCGCTGGAAACCGGCACTTCCGTTCTCTGCAGAAAGGGCTTCCCAGGTCAAATGCCTGCGCCGGATAGGCAGCGCGTATGTTAGAAACTTCCGTTTTTTTCACACTGGCTTGAGTCCAGGTAAGTCGGGAACAGCTGCACCTAGAAAAGCAGGCGCAAGGCCTGCTTTTAGCAGGCTAATAGTTTAAGAAAGTAAAAAAAAAAAATTTTCCACTGATTTATCATTTTAAAATACTTTAAAGAAAGGTAAGTTTATTTTTAGCCCCGTTAAAAACTTTAATTATTTTTTCAAAAATTAAAATTTTTGTTTAAAATGGTTAATTTATGTAATTCATAGTCATTTTAAAAATGTGATGTTTTTTAAAAAATGTATTTGAAGTTTTACTTATGTTTTGGGGCTGATCTCCATTCATAGATTTGACAGGTCTTCCTGTCAAATCTATGAATGGAGATTCCCTGCTCTGATTGGCTCCCTATGACCCACGTGATCCCAGGGACGCTGCGAACTACCTGCGCCCCTGGGATATGCGTGCCCTGCACAACGGCAGTTTGAAGAGGCACAGCAACGGAATTCTGCGCCTCCCGGGAGCCCTCCGGTCCAGGCGCAGATTTTTCCGAATCGCAGCCCTCCGCCCGCGGGAGGGCTGCGAACGGATTTTCTGGGCCGTCGTTTCCCATTTCTTATTTGCCCTTTGTTAGGTTTTCTGTTGCTGTACACTATTCCTGAGGCCAATGTACTGGGCTAGAGGTGGTGCGCACATCTTTCTGTTGTTGTTTCATATGACGGGAAAAGCTTGTCATGGGATGTCTAGTTTGGCTCTCCATTCGATGGCCTTCTGCGATGCCGAGTGGAGAAATGAGGTGCCTCCCACAACAGGCCTTAGTGGGCAGGTTGATGGGATGTGTTCCATGATCTGGGACTCGTGGCTACAGTCGCACTTCAGGCTGTCCCTCATCTTCCACTTGTGGAGCGGGTGGCCACGTTGCCCGTGCCCCGTGCAAATTGGGTTGAGCGCTGTCCACTGTCTTCGAGGGAGGTCAAAGCCAGGGACCTCTGCTGTTGGGTCAGCGATGAGGTGTTCACACTTATCCCAGAGCTCCAACATTCTCCTTCGCTCCATTGTCGGCACAACCGGCCTTTGGAAAATATTGTTAATTGAAATGAAATACGCTTATGTTACATAAAACTGTCTCACCTAAAATTCTATTTGAAACAGATATTAAATATCAAAATAATGGCAAGTTCAAAAATAACAGCTTAAGTCCTTTTTTCGGGTTTGAAGTAATACATTTTTGTGGTCTTTGAACAGTCTGTAGATGATAAAATCATGACTCATATTAAAAACATCAGATATTCCTGCACAAGGTTGAATGTAGTTTCCTTTTACCTTTTGTCTGTTTCCAAAGAAAAACATTCAAATATGTTAAGTTACAACAAAGTAGCTCTTTGAATCACATTAGAATGATATTATAGACCCCAAAAAAAACCCAAAGGTTTCCCGGTATTTAACTGAAAACTTTTGAACCATGCACAGTAATCCATTAAAAAAAAACTTTTTTCGCCAGCATTAAAGTTTCTTGGTTCCTTTCGGTGGCAAATGCATGTGCTGGACAAGTAAATGGGCAAACGAAAGTGCAAGTTACAACACTAGGTACGTCCAAACAAGCCTCGCACCATCCTCCAACTCAGAGGGCCGGCGTCAATGGCATTCATGAAGTGACCTGCCTTCCCTCGAGAGAAAGTGCCACCTTGTGGCGGTCAGGCTGACACTACAGCCTGAGGAGTGGGGCTCTTCAGCCTTGGAGAGATGTTGCAGAGGATTCCTTACAGAGGTATAAAACGGGACAGGGAAAGTAAACCCAAAATAATACTTTCAGATACGTCACGGCAGCAGCACAATAGGGTTCAGGGCCCGTGAGGAGCAAGTTTAGGAATAAATCGGGGCGTATTTTTTTTGTGCTGACGAAGGGTCATCGACCTGAAACGTTAACTCTCTTTCTCTCTCCACAGATGCTGCCTGACCTGCTGAGCATGTCTAGCATTTTCTGTTTTTATTTCAGATTTCCAGCATCCGCAGTATTTTGCTTTAGTATTTTTTTCTTATTCATTCTCGGGAGGTGGGCGTCGCTGGCAAGGCCAGCATTTATTGCCCATCGCTAGCTGCTCGTGGTGGTGAGCCACAGCCTTGAACCGCTGCAGTCCGTGTGGTGAAGGTGTTAGGGAGGGAGTTCCAGGATTTTGACCCGACGACGAAGATTCAAAATCCTGGAACTCCCTACCTGACAGCAACTAGGGCTGGGCAATAATTGAATGCCTTGCCAGAGATGCCCACATGAATTTAAAAAAAATAACTCCCTGATTCTACCCTCTTTACGCAGAGGGTGACGAACAGCGGGAATGGGTTGGCAGGAAGGGCGGCGGAAGCCAGGACACTGGACTCATTGAAGGAACAGCTAGATGTTGTAATGGGAGAGAAGAAAGAACGGACTTGAACTTATATATCACCTCATCACAGCCTTAGGATGGAGCCAGCCTTTGGTTCAGTGGTAGCATGCCTGCCTCTGAGTTCTGAAGATACAGGGGTTCAAGCCCCACTCCCGACCATCCTGGCAAATGGAGTATTGGTTTTCTGGCTCTGAATCCTGGGGTGGAATAGTCGTGGGTGCCCATATCAAAACCCTCCTGCTATAGAGGACTAGGCACCCGATTGGCTGGTGTGTAAAGATGGTTGCAGCTATGGATAGAAGAATCCATGTTGTCATGTGTTAATCAGCCAGCAAATCCTTCCACTCGCACAGCCTCACAAACGTATCCCGATTATTTGTCAGACTTGAGTGAAAAGTAATTGAGCTAATCAAATCACACATGTCGTAAAGCTACACTTATATATTTAAGGTCGAAGTAAGCAAAATATTTAACTTGGCCAACGAACAGAGGACTAGAGAACAAAATCAAAAGCCGCAAGCAAGTTAGGAGGTTAGAAAAACTTATTTTCACAGGTTAGTGCAGAATGTGGAACAGACTCTCCGAGAAGGCGTTTGATTGGGGACAATTAACACCTTTAAATGGGTCGATATCTATTGAGAAGGGGTGCTGGGGATACAGAGATATTAACAACACTGCTAGATTTTTATCCCCCCCCCCCCCCCCCCATGGGCAGTAGGGGAAGGAATTTAGGGGTAGAAATTGGGATACATTGTGCCTGTTGTAAAACGGGCCCAAAGCAGACCAATTTAGCCGTGTGTCGGACTGTGGCCAATCTGTGCAGACGGTGGTCCCGCGGTTAAATTTGTGCGTCCCAGGCGGACGCCGAAAACACCCGTTAGGCCCCTTGAGTATGTAAATTAGGGGCCTAACGCCTGTTGAGGAGGTCTTTTGGAAAGTTGTTTTGGGAGGCAGGTGATGGGTCTACTTCACTCAGGATTCTTCAGCCGCCCCCATGGACAGGTAGTGGCAAATCATTTTTAATATAAAAGGCGTTACCGTGGAACTGGAGGAGTGGGAGTTGCGATCGTTCCGTCCCCTCCCCTCCCCTCCCCTCCCTCCCCTTCCTCCGTAGCCTGTTCCAACCCCCCCCCCCCCCCCCACCAGACCAGGGGCACTGAGGTCAATTGTAGACCCCCTCCCTAATTACTGCCCAACCGGAGATTAGCTAACTCTGTACAGATCACAGATCAAACTCTCTTGGTTACTGTGTGTCTCTGTATCACAATGAACAGACCATTTACCCAATGTTTTTGTTTGATAATCGCTCCTGCGAAGCTCCTTGGGACATTTTAATACGTTAAAGGCGCTATATAAATACAAGTTGTTGTTGTTGTTATGCCATGATCGGGGGGGGAGCGGGTGAGGGGGGCTGGGTAAAGAGCTTCAATCAAGCTTTTAAACAAAAATAACATGAATAATGGAGATTCTAATGAGTAAGTTGTCAATCTAACTCCTTTAAATGCTACGGCGGAACATATAATTGAACAACATTTCACAACCTTTGTCTGCGCAGAGCTTTTCAGCAGCGAATTCCAAGTAAATACTTCTGTAGTAAGGCAATTTGCTGTTTGCATAGCCTTTCATTTCACAGCCCTGTCTATCTGAACCCACTGCTCTCAGAACGGTTCTCCCTGTATAGACTCTTCGGATTGCCCATTACACACAATTCATAAACACATAAAGCTAGCTTAGAATGAACAATCTCCGAAGGTCGCTTCCAAAGTCCTCTGCTGACTGACTAAACTAGGTAAAGGGGGGGAATGTGGGGGGGGGGCGTCAGTTTCTCTTCCCTAGCAGGAAAGATTGGGGGCCAACGTTCCCCCTAATTTTTTTTTGGGTGCGCGGTTCCTTTAACAGGCTTGCGCGGCCCGTTCAAAATTTTGTGCAATCTCCCATTTGAAAAGCCGGTCCTGGGCTGCGCGAGACCTCCAGACAGCTGCGTAGGGTTTGATCGCGTGACCGTAGAGAAAATGTTTCCACTTGCGGGGGAGACCAGAACTAGGGGCCGTAGATATAAGAAGGTCACTAATAAATCCAATAGGGAATTCAGGAGAAACTATCAGGGAGTGGTTGAGGCAAATAGTATAGATGCATTTAAGGGGATGCTGGATAAACACATGAGGCAGCTTATTGGGCTGAATGGAGTAGTTGAGGCGAATAGCACAGATCTATTTCAGATGAAGGTGGACAAGTATGTGAGAGAGAAAGGAATAGAAGGATATGCTGATGGGGTGAGATGAAGAGGGATGGGAGGAGGCTCGTGTGGAGCATAGACACCGGCACAGACCAGTTGGGCCGAATGGCCTGTTTCTGTGCTGTACTTTCTATGTCATTCTATGTGGGGCACTAGTGAACCAGTTGGGTTTTTTACAATAGCCTGGCAGCCTTTATGGTTATCTGTTCGGTACCAGCCAAAAAAATAACCAGATTTATTGACTTCAATTTCACACGTTGCCATGGTGGGATTTGAACTCACAGCCTATGATCTGTCCAGTACCATAACCACTAGGTTTGGCACCACTGTTTATTGACTATATCGCATTTGTCATTCTGTTAATCTAGATGCTTATAAACTATAATGTACACAAGGCAGAGATTAAAAAGGAAACTGTGAACGTTGCAAATTTGAAATAAAAACAGAAAGTGTTGGAAAAACACAACAGGCCAGGCAGCACTTTAAAGAGAGCAAAGTGGATCAATCTGTCGGGTGTGATCCTTCGTCCAGATACCTGAGTTCAAAGTTCACCTGCATTCTAATGAAGGCCTGCGTCCAAAACATCACGATCTATCTTTTCTCTTTACAGATGCTGATTGACCCACTGTGTGTTTCCAGCGTTTCCTGGTTTTGCATACACAAAGTATGTTTTTACAAGCAAATGTTTACAGCACAGAAACAGCCCATTCGGCCCAATATGCTGCCTCGTGTGCTTACCCAGTGTCCCCTTCAATGCATCGATACTATTCGCCTCAACCACTCGAGTTCCACATTCTCACCACTCGCTGGGGGGTAAAGATGGTTTCTCCTGAATTCCCTATTGGATTTATTAGTGACTATCTTATATTTATGGTCCCTTGTTCTGGTCTCCCCCGCAAGTGGAAACATCTTCTCTACGTCTACTCTTTCATAATCTTAAAGACCTCTATCAGGTCACCCCTCAATCATCTCTTTTCTCTTGTGCCATTCAATCTAATGGATGTTTATACTCTGCTTATCTATTTCTCATGCTTGAGAATTTACTATACATTTTCACTGCCTTGAAGTCATGTTACATCAGTCGAAGACTACACTTGGCAGTTAAGAGCAAGGTTAGCCTTCAGGTGAAGTCGGGTATAATTCAACCCGGACTGGCAGACATAATTCAGTTCTCATTTTCATTCTATCCTTATTTTCACATAATGCTCAATTTTAAACTATTATTTGTGGTTAAATAGCAAATTGTACAGTGATTTGGGAAGCAAAGAAGTAGAGTTGATTGGAGCATGGGAGATACACTGAGTCAGAAGGTCATGGGTTCGAGTCCCACTCCAGAGTCTTGGCCACAAAATCCAGGCTGACGCTCCAGTGCAGTACTGTGGGAGTGCTGCACAGTCAGAGGCGCCGTCTCATCTGCTGAATCCAAGTACACAGGGGAGAGGGGCCTTTGATCATCTCCTGCTGCCAGCTAATAAAACCCAGGCTGATGCTCCTGTGCAGTACCGAGGGAGTGCTGCACTGTCGGAGATGCCGTTTTTCGGATGAGCCGTTAAACCGAGGCCCCTCTCAGGTGGGAGTAGAAGATCTCACAGCAGTATTTTGAAGAAGAGCAGGGGGGGAGTTCTCCCCGGTGTCCAGGCTAATATTTATCCCTCAACCAACATCATTAAAACAGATTATCCGGTCATTTATCTCATTGCTGTTTGTGGGAGCTTGCTGTGCGCAAATTGGCTGTCGCGTTTCCCTACATTACAACAGTGACCACACTTCAACAAGTACTTCATTGGGTGTGAAGTGTTTTGGGAGGTCCTGAGGTTGTGAAAGGTGCTGTAGAAGTACAAGTCTTTCCTTGAGGAAGGTGGAGGAGAGTAATGGTGTATCGCGGGGGTGGGGGGAAATCTTCCTTTGGTGAAATGTGATTGGTTAATACTAGGTTATTAAGTCCAGAGTAATATATGACTGACAGGAACTCAGTCAAATGTTCTGGGGGCACCTCACTCAAGCTGCCTGAGTGAAGTTTGTGTGATTTAGGAATGCTGGGAGAGCTGTGAGGTTGAATTACTGACTTAAACTCGGTGCCAGACATCTGTTGTTTTTTTAAAAAAAAATTAAATCTAATACGTGCAGGGTCCGCTGTTCCCACACGCTTGTGAAATAGAATCTGGGATCGGCAAAGTTCAAACCAGACGGTATAACAGCACTTCATGTGATTCAGCCCACCGACACCCCCCCCCACAAAAAATAAATCCGAACGGACCGAAAGACTCAATAGACACCCCGCCGGGAATTTCACCTGTACGGTATGGCAGAGCAGGGTGCATGTTGTGGCATGTTTGAAGGAGGTAACACTTACCTGGGAGTTTCAGGTGGCTTTGAGAAGCCGCAACTCCCGAATGTGTGTTTTTTTTTTGGACTTGTCACTGACTCCCAAACCCGTTTACTTTGTGTGGCAGGCGTGGCCGAGGCTGGTTGGAGGATTAAAGAAAATGGGATTGTAACATAGAAGCTGAAGGTTTGCCATCAGGTTACTTTACTGGGCCGCAGTGTTTTCCTGTGAGTCGCAGGTTAACCTCCCAATTCCCCATCCGTTATCCAGTGACTCAGGCTGGAAAGCGCACGTTTCTGTGTATGTGTACATTGAAAGAAAGACCTGCATTTCCCCAGCGCCTTTCATGACCTCAGACGTCTCAAAGCGCTTTACAGCCAATGAAGTACTTTTTGAAGTGTAGTCACTGTTGTAATGTGGGAAACGCGGCAGCCAATTTGCGCACAGCAAGCTCCCACAAACAGCAATGTGATAAATGACCAGATCATCTGTTTTTGTTATGTTGGTTGAGGGATAAATATTGGCCCCAGGACACCGGGGAATAACGAGGGTGAGAGAAGGTTGAAGCTCATGGGTTTATGTGTGTAATTGTGATGAGCCCCCCAACCATCACCACAGTCGATTTGCCTGCGAGGGTATACACATCAGGAAAGGATGAGCAGGCTGGGTCTCTTTTCTCTTGATAAAAGGAGGCTGAGGGGTGACCTAATAGAGGTCTTTAAAATTATGAAAGGTTTTGATAGAGTGGATACAGAGAGAGTGTTTCCACTTGTGGGGAAGAGCATAACTAGAAGCCATCAATATAAGATAGTCACCAAGAAATCCAATAGGGAATTCAGAAGAAACTTCTTTACCCAGAGAGTGGTGAGAATGTGGAACTCGCTCCCACAGGGAGTGGTTGAGGCGAATAGCATAGAAGCATTTAAGGGGAGGCTAAATAAGCACATGAGGGAGAAGGGGATAGAGGGTTATGCTGATAGAGTTAGATGAGGAAAGACGGGAGGAGGCTCGAGTGGAGCATAAACGCCGGCATGGACTGGTTGGGCCGAATGGCCTGTTTCTGTGCCGTATATCCTGTGTAATCCTATGACACTCGATGTATAAGCTCACGTCCTTGAGCAGGGCACTGGATGGTCGCTGGCAGCTGTGGAATCATACCTGAATTACAGGCACTGACTTTGAGAGAGAAAGAGGGAAATAAACTGTGCTTATGTGTGCGCGTTTATGTGCGCGCGTTTATGTGCGCGCATGCTTATGTTGTTATACAAGACCACGGTCTCACTTGGAATACCGTATCCAGTTTTGGTCTTCTTACAATGATGGATGATATTGAGGATTTGGAAAGGGTGCAGAGGAGGGCCACGAGATTAATTCTTAGTTTGAAGCATCTTAGTTATCAAGATAGGCTAAAAGTGCTGGGACTCTGCACTTTAGAGAAGCGTAGACTTAGGAGTGACCTGATTGAAGTTTATAAGATGATAAAGGGAATAGATTGTGTTCGAGTAGACAGTTTGTTCCAATTAAATAGGTTAGGGAGGAGCAGGGGGTCACAATTTTAAGTTGTACAAGATCAGATCGAGGTTAGATGCCAGGAGGTGGTTCTTTTCCAGAGAACAGTGGACCTCTGGAACAGGCGGCCGTCTTGTGCGGTGGATGCTGATTCACTGGATTCCTTCAAGCGAAAGCTGGACCTGTTTCTGGCTGGGGCGGAGATCACCTCTTACAAGAGGTAAGCACCTGGTAATGTTGATCAGGGCCAGAGTGATCTCCTGGACTCATTTTGATTGCCTAAGGCAGTCGGAGAGAAATTTCCCAGATTTTCTTTGCCCAATTCGCCTGGGTTTTTATCTGGTTTCTCGCCTCTCCCGGGAGATCACATGGTTTTGGGTGGGGTGGAGAGTGTATGTGTTGTGATGCACAAGGTATCACAATGTAGGACAGGCTGGTTGGACCAGAGGGTCTTTTCTTGTCTGTCGTTGTTCGTATATTGTATGTGTGCGTTTATGTGTGTGTGTGTGTGTGTGTGTGTGTGTGTTGATGTGTGTTGATGTGTGTGTGTGTGTTGATGTGTGTGTTGTGTGTGTTTATGTGTGTGTGTTTGCACGTGTGTGCATTTATGTGTGTGTGCGTTTATGTGTGTTTGTGTTTATGTGTGTGTGCGTTTGTATGTGTTTGCACATGTGTGTGTTGCACGAGAGGCAGTCAGTGCCCGCTGGAAGGAGCACTTCGAAGATCTCCTTAACCGAGACTCTCTCTTCGACGCGAGTGTCCTCAACTCCATCCCACAGCATGCTACCCGCCACCATCTCAGCACAACCCCAGCCCGGCATGAGGTTGAAACGGCCATCCGACAACTGAAGAACAACAAGGCCTCAGGAGCAGATGGAATCCCTGCCAAGGCACTAAAGCATGGCGGAGAAGTACTACTGGCGCAAATTCATGAACTCATTTCTCTTATCTGGAAGGAGGAGAGCATGCCAGGGGATTTCAGAGATGCCGTAATTGTGACCATCTTCAAGAAAGGTGACAAGTCCGATTGCGGTAATTACAGAGGAGTTTCCCTGCTGTCTGCCACAGGGAAAGTCATTGCAAGAATCCTCCTCAATCGCCTTCTCCCAGTGGCTGAAGAGCTCCTCCCAGAGTCGCAATGCTGATTCCGCCCACTAAGGGGCACAATGGACATGATCTTCACCGCACGTCAACTACAAGAGAAATGCAGGGAACAGCACCAACCGCTGTACATGGCCTTCTTTGATCTCACAAAGGCCTTCGACACTGTCAACCATGAGGCATTATGGAGTGTCCTCCTCAAATTTGGCTGCCCTCAAAAGTTTGTCACCATCCTCCGCCTGCTTCAAGATGACATGCAAGCCGTGATCCTGACCAACGGTTCCACCACAGACCCAATTCATGTACGGACCGGGGTCAAGCAAGGCTGTGTCATCGCACCAACGCTCTTCTCGATCTTCCTTGCTGCAATGCTCCATCTCACCCTCAGTAAGCTCCCCACTGGAGTGGAGCTAAGTTACAGAACAAACGGGAAACTGTTCAACCTCCGTCGCCTCCAGCCCAGATCCAAGGTTGTCCCATCCTCTGTCGTCGAATTACAGTATGCAGACGACGCTTGCGTCTGCGCTCACTCGGAGGTCGAACTCCAAACCATTGTCAACACCTTCACCGAAGCGTACGAGAGCATAGGCCTTACACTAAACATCCGTAAGACAAAGTTCCTCTACCAACCTGCCCCCGTCACACAGTACTGCCCCCCGATTATCAAAATCCACGACAAGGCCTTGGACAACGTGGACCACTTCCCATACCTCGGGAGCCTACTGTCAACAAGGGCAGACGTCGATGACGAAGTCCAACACTGCCTTCAGTGGGCCAGTGCAACCTTCAGTCACCTGAGGAAGAGAGTGTTTGAAGACCAGGACCTCAAACCTGGCACTAAGCTCATGGTCTAGAGAGCAGCAGTGATACCCGCCCTGCTGTATGCTTCAGAGACATGGACCATGTACAGCAGACACCTCAAAGCACTGGAGAGGTACCACCAACGCAGCCTCCGCAAGATCCTGCAAATCCATTGGCAGGATAGGCGCACCAACGTCCGTGTTCTCGCTCAGGCCAACATCGAAGCTTTGACCACGCTCGATCAGCTCCGATGGACGGGCCACATCGTCCGCATGCCCGATATAAGACTCCCAAAACAAGCGCTCTACTCGGAGCTCCGACATGGCAAGAGAGCCCCAGGTGGGCAGAGGAAACGCTTCAAGGACACCCTCAAAGCCTCCTTGAAAAAGTGCAACGTCCCCACTGACACCTGGGAATCCCTGGCCCAAGACCGCACAAAGTGGAGGAGAAGCATCCGGGAAGGCGCCGAACACCTCGAGTCTCTTCGCCGGGAGCAAGCGCAAGGAGCGCACGTCAACCCAAGCACCCCACCCACCCGCCCCTTCAACCACCGTCTGCCCCACCTGTGACAGAGACTGTAGGTCCCGCATTGGACTCATCAGTCACCTGAGAACTCATTTTTAATGTGGAAGTAAGTCATCCTCGGTTCCGAGGGACTGCCTAAGAAGAAGAAGTGTGTTTATGTGTGTGTGTTTATGTGTGTGCCACAAACTCCGTTCTCTAGCCACTGACTCCATCCCTCTCCCTAACATCTGTCTGAGGCTGAACCACACTGTTCGCAACCTTGGTGTCATATTTCACCCTGAAATGAGCTTCCGACCACATATCCGCAGCATAACCAAGACCACCTATTTCCACCTCCGTAACATCACCCGTCTCCACCCTTGCCTCAGCTCATCGGCTGCTGAAACCCTCATCCGTATCTTTGTTACCTCTAGACTTGAATATTCCAACGCTCTCCTGGCCGGCCTCCCACATTCTACCCTGCGTAAACTTGAGGTCATCCAAAACTCTGCTGTCCGTGTCCTAACTTGCACCAAGTCCCGTTCGCCCATCTCCCCTGTGCTCGCTGACCTACATTAGCTCCCGGTTAAGCAGCGCCTCGATTTCAAAATTCTCATCCTTGTTTTCAAATCCCTCCATGGCCTCGCCCCTCCCTATCTCTGTAATCTCCTCCAGTCCCACAATCCCCCGAGATATCTGTGCTCCTCCAATTCCGCCCTCTTGAGCATCCCTGATTATAATCGCTCAACCATTGGTGGCCGTGCCTTCTGTTGCTTAGGCCCTAAGCTCTGGAATTCTCTGCCTAAACCTCTCCGCCTCTCTACCTCTCTTTCCTCCTTTAAGACGCTCCTTAAAACCTGCCTCTTTGACCAAGCTTTTGGTCACCTGCCCTAATATCTCCTTAAGTGGCTCGGTGTCAAATTTTTTTTTTGTCTTCTAACACTCCTGTGCAGCGCCTCGGGACGTTTTACTATGATAAAGGCGCTATATAAATACAAGTTGTTGTTGAGTGTGTTTATTTGTGTGTGTGTGTTTGTGCAGCAGAGTACTCGCTGTGTGACGGTGCAAACTTGCTGTGGCATCCAACATGGCAGTTGGACTGGAGTATTTCCACAGTGGCCATTCCAGGAAGGTGAAGCCCAGCTCAAATCTCCCCAGGCCCCAGGCCCCAGGTCCCTGTCAGCTCACACAGATAGTGTATAGTAGGGAAGGTCATAGATTTTTTTAAAAAGACCAAAAAAAAACCCACTATTTCAAGAAACGACCCCACGAATGTTTGATGAGCGCTTGATGTTACAACCGCTTTCAACTGGTAACGGAATCTCTGCCCAGCTCCAGCCAAAGGGAGTATCCTGTTTCTATTTGGAAAAGCAGTAGTCATGTACACACTGGAGCCTCTCCTCCTCAAACTATCCAGCGATTTACACTGTTTTAGAATTTATTTGTGCCCCAGCCTTGAACAATTGCAGGTTATCGCACTGTCAGCCTCCCAATGTCCTTCAGAGCTACTGATGCACTGCTAACGCTTTGTGCTTGCAGGCTGACTTTATCATATCTCCTTTTTTTAATTTTGTGGCTAGAGCTCACTGTTTACGACTTTATTAATACAGATTTTCAGTAATTGTCGGTGGGCACTGGGCTGGGCTGCAGTCACCCAGTGTTACGTTGAACGGCCTAAGTTTAACCCACAGGTTTCCGGAATGCTCCTGACAGCTTTGCAAACGCTCTCACACTCTGTGTCATCGGCATTGACTAAAATGGGTTGATGAAAACTGAGAGAGAGAAAGTTGGACATGTTCACATGAATGAAGAAGGGTCGATGCAGAACCACCGCCCCACCCCCCCCCCCCACCCCCCCACAAGCCAGCTTTATTTTTCTCCCCCAAAAAACTTTTTAATGGATAAAAGTTTTTCTAACAGCCAAAATGGCCCATGCAAATCATAACCGTAAAGGGAAAAGACGAGAGATGGTTTCAGAACAGCGAGATTCAGGGGTCTCTCTGCACCCAGAGAGCGCCTGAGCTGAATCAACCGAGGGGTTTAATAAAACAGACACAATCCCAGCATTTTCTTCACACAATGTGTTTTAAAATATTTTATAATGATCATCATATGATTGAAACCATTTTTGGGGGATAAATTTGCAGATGATTGCCTGAGAATTTTATGTTTCAGTCTTACTATTTCAATTGACCCATGACATGGGCAACACGGTGGCATAATGGTTAGCACTGGTGCCTCACAGCGCCAGGGACCCGGGTTCGAATCTGACCTCGGGTGACTGTCTGTGTGGAGTTTGCACATTCTCCCCGTGTCTGCGTGGGTTTCCTCCCGGTGCTCCGGTTTCCTCCCACAGTCCAAAAATGTGCGGGTTAGGTTGATTTGGCTATGATAAATTGACCCTTCGTGTTAGGGGGGATTAAATATGTGGGGTTACGGGGGTAGGGTGGGATATGTGTACTGTGGGGATTAAAGCAGGGACAGGGTACTGGATTTGAATGATCAGCCATGATCGTATTGAATGGTGGAGCAGGCTCGACGGGCCGAATGGCCTACTCCTGCTCCTAGATTCTATGTTTCTATGTTTCTATGACATGATCATGAACAATATGCTTATCATGTCTCTGTCACACACTTTACTATCTGCTTCGCACATTCTGGGGACAGCACGGCAAACTTCAACACGTTCTAGGCCATTGTATAAAGAAATAACTGTTTGTCAATTGGTGGGAAGTCAGGAGAAGCTGGTGGAAATTCTCCCCGAGTTCTTTCTTATACAATGGCCTGGAGAGATTGACGTTTGCTGTGCATTCTCCGAGTTGGGTGACTTTGGAAAGCACTCCTGTGGTTTATACTGAGCTGAGCCCCTTGAGTCATTGTTGACTTTCATAGAATCTTAGAAGTTTACGGCACAGAAGGAGGCCATTCGGCCCATTGTGTCTGTGCCGGCCGACAAAGAGCGATCCAGCCTAATCCCACTTTCCAGCTCTTGGTCCGTAGCCCTGTAGGCTACGGCACCTCAAGTGCATATCCAAGTACTTTTTAAATGTGATGAGGGTTTCTGCCTCTACCACCCTTTCAGGCAGTGAGTTCCAGACCCCCACCACTCTCTGGGTGAAAATAATTCTCCTCAAATCCCCTCTAAACCTCCGACCAATTACTTTAAATCTATGCCCCCTGGTTATTGACCTCTCTGCTAAGGGAAATAGGTCCTTCCTATCCAATCTATCTAGGCCCCTCATAATTTTATACACCTCAATTAGGTCTCCCCTCAGCCTCCTCTGTTCCAAAGAAAACAACCCCAGCCTCTCCAATCTTTCCTCAGAGCTAAAATTCCCCAGCCCAGGCAACATACATAAAAAATACAAAGTATTCGGCCCAACTGGTCCGTGCCGGTGTTTATGCCCACACGAGCCTCCTCCCACCCTACTTCATCTCACCCTATCACTATATCCTTCTATTCCTTTCCCCCTCGTGTACTTATCTAGTTTCCCCTTAAGCAAATCTATGCGGATCGCCCCAACTACTCCCTGTGGTAGCAAGTTCCACATCCTCACCACACTGAGGTTTAAACATGGAGCCATGCTTCAGCTCTCCTTCCCTAACTCCACATTGTTATACTGATATCCCAGAAGTGATGAGTCTAATAGGAAATGAAAGCAAATTGTTTCAGTGTAAAGTAAGTGCTCACAGGGATGACGGAAACTAAAGTGAGAATAGCTTTGCAGCTAAGTGAATGCAGGTTGTGGGGAACAATGTCCAGGTTGGATTCTGAGGCCACTAACACAGGAAATGTGCCAGTCAAGGATCTGTAAGAAAAAATCTTTTCAGTTGATGCCAACCATAGTGAATAACATCTAATTGTGAGAATGGGTGTGATCAAATAGTGGCTGGTTTACCAAACTCTGCTCCGGATAATACCTACAACTCACCACCTTTGTGCTGAATGCCAACAACATCAACAACCTGAATAGAGCACTTGTCAATAGCTGGAGGCGACCGGAAGGCCCAGATTTAACCTCTTCTGTGTTGACTCATAGCTCGGCTGCCCAGAACTATCTCACTGGAGTATCTGTTTTATTTTCATTTCTTCGACAGTGATTTAGAATAGGCCTGAATTAATGACCTGCCCATCTTCGATTGGTAACTATGATGAACATTATATCGAGGGGACGGGTAGGGCTCAGTTGCGGAGAGGGAGCGAGGGGTCGGTCCGGTCGGGGATCACGGGGGGTGGGGGTCGGGGAACAGCAGAGGAGGATCGGCGGGGGGGGGGTCAGGGATCAGTGGAGGGGGCGGTCGGGGAACGGGGGAGGGTCGGGGAATGGCAGAGGAGCATCGGGGATCAGGGGGGTCAGAGATCAGTGGGGGGGGGTCGAGGATCGGGGGGGTCAGGGATTGGGGGAGGGTCGGGGATCGGGGGGGTCAGGGATCAGTGGGGGGGTCGAGGATCGGGGGGGTCGGGGATCAGGGGGGTCAGGGATCGGGGGGGTCAGGGATCAGTGGGGGGGGGTTGGGGATCGGGGGAGGGTCGGGGAACGGCAGAGGAGGATTGGGGATCGTGGGGGGTCGGGGGTCGAGGATCGGGGGGTCAGGGATCGGGGGAGGGTCGGGGGTCAGGGATCGGGGGAGGGTCGGGGATCGGGGGGGGTCAGGGATCAGTGGGGGGGGTTGGGGAACGGCAGAAGAGGATCGGGGATCGTGGGGGGGTCAGGGATCAGTGGGGGGGGGTTGGGGATCGGGGGAGGGTCGGGGAACGGGGGTGGGGGGGGGTGTGACTGGAGGATCGCTGGGGGGGAGAGAGGATCAGGGCCGGCCACCGGTTAATTGTGGTCGACCTCAGCATCATCGGTGGGGGGGGGGGAGGGGGGGGGCGAGGCCTCATGGTGGGGATCAGAGGCCTGGGAAGACGAGTAGAGGCTTCATGAGGGAGTCTCTGATTGCGGGGGGGGTGGGTTAGGCAGGGACCCTGGATCCAGCTATAAAGCCACTTACCTCCTGGATGCAGCAGTCCCTGCCTCGGTTTAACTGCCAGGGATCACGAATTGTGTGAAACCCGTCCACATGCAGTTAAACACAAACTGAACGGGGAAACAGAGGCTTCCAGCCTCATTATAATATTTAAATTGAGGTACCGCCCCCTGGGAGTGGGTTGGTCGCCCCCCCCCCCCACCATCCCCATCCCGCCTCCATTAAAAAGTTGGAGGGTTGGAGGCGGGTCAGGTCGGGAATCCAATTTTTAACAATTTAACTTCCCCCACGCTCCAAACCCAGCCGTTTTATAGGGGAACATTCCGGCCTATGTAATTCGATGTAAATGACCCGCACAGGGTCTCTGAAAGAGTGAGTCACCCACTGTTGGGAGGCCAAAGAAACATTCCTTTTCTGGCTGTACTGCAAAACCAAAATGGCAGCTGCAGTGTCTGAGTGGGGATGGAAGTCACGCTGTAACCTGATATCAACGTTAGCAACTTGCCAGGGCCCAAAGAGATGGCAATTTAGAAATTTATGCTGAAGAAAAGGAATTTGACTCCAACTTCGTACCAGTGTAGAACGTGCAAAGAAGGACAGACCCGAAATCATCATCCGCACCTCAACTAATCCACGGCATTGGCAGGCAAAAATATTTCACCTTTTGCAAAGTACAACTAATCCATGCATTGGCAGGCAAAAATATTTCACCTTTTGCTAAGTTTTGTTTTTAAGTGGCCATTTTGTAGTTAATTCCCCCTCCCGCCTCCCCAGTTAGATCTCAGACTGGACTTAACTCGCACCAAGTCCCGTTCATCCTGTGCTCGCTGACCTACATTGGCTCTCAGTTAAGCAACGCCTCGGTTTTAAAGTTCTCATCCTTGTTTTCAAATCTCTCCATGGCCTCGCCCCTCCCTATCTCTGTAATCTCCTCCAGCCCCACAACTCCCCTGAGATATCTGCGCTCCTCCAATTCTGACCTCTTGAGCTTCCCTGATTTTAATCGCTCCACCATCAGCGGTCGTGCCTTCTGTTGCCAAGACCCTAAGCTCTGGAATTCCCTCCCTAAACTTCTCCGCCTCTCTACCTCCCTCTCCTCCTTTAAGATGCTCCTTAAAACCTACCTCTTTTTGGTCATCTGCCCATATACCGCCTTATGTGGCTCGGTGTCAAATTTTGTTTGATAATCGCTCCAAGCGCCTTGGGACGTTTTACTATGTTAAAGGTGCTATATAAATACAAGTTTTTTGTTGTTGTTGTAATTGACTCCTTGTGAGGCAGCACCTCCCCTCCACGCTCTCTTTCCCTATGCTCATCCAGCGAGTCACTGCTATGAACCTGTGCCCATCCATCCCATGGCACAGCATGTGAGTACATCCCCCCACACACTGCCAGACCGCGGTAGTAGAATTGGGTCATTCATTGAACCGATTTAATGCTGATGCAGGATGGAGAGGAAGATGGCCAGTATAAGTCCAGTACATGGAGCTCACAACAGGACGAGTTAGATGGGCTGAATGGCCTTCTGTTATTTCTGCCCCATATCCTCGTGATCATCACAGGAAGAGAAACATTGGCACGGAATTCGCTGAAAATATAACTGTTTGTGAACGGCGCTCGCCGTTATTGATGTGCAAATCGTCCAGCAACTTGTGGCGAGGAAGAGATACCCCGTGAAATGCGAATTGCCACAAATTGCTGGACAACTCGCTGTTAGCTTCGCGAAAACGGCATCTCGTCCTTAACCTCCCCGTGATTTTCATGAAGTTGCTGCATTTGTACATTAACTGCCCGTTAAATTCGCCAGAGAAAGTTAATGTCTAGTAATTAATATCGTAAGTACCCTTCTAACGACGTGATAATTGTTAATGACTGCCAATCAACCGCTCTGGCCCAGAAAGTGAACAATTAAAAGTGTGGACTCTCATTCCTTCAGGTTGTGAATTGTTGTTGGAGATTTAAAAAATGTCAAATTTTAAATTTTAAAATTTGCTTTCTTACTTTTCCTTTCTGTCTTTTTTTTTTCTCTCTCTTAATCCAATCTTTCCTTCCCTCTCTTTATTTCTCTTTCTGTACCTGATTTGACATTGAATTCACCATCCTTCTCTGTTTAGTTCTTAATCCTTTAATCTCATTGGTTAAGGAGATACACTCCGTCGTTCACCAAGGTCCCAGATGTCCTGTTTCATTACCAGCTTGCACTTCTAGCAACTTTGTGGGCAAATAAATTTCAACCTAAACGTACACAAACAAGTCTAACTAAGAGGGCACGCTCCAGCAAAATCTGGGCCATTGCTATTTCTGGAAAATAATGTAAACAATTTATTTTGAATACTAACTTCAAACAGTATTTCTTTTTCAATTACATGTTCATAGAATTCCAGTATTTCTTTAAATTGATGTGTAATGTACTATATAGCAAAAAAAAAATGCTTTCTGTTTAACCTTCTATTCTCACCATCACTGTTCTAAATTATCGCTGAGCAAAGGATTGGGGTGTTCGTGGTAAAGATGGGCGGCTTAAAGAGGCTAAAACTTTACTTTAATTTTCACCTTTGTATTTGCTGGCAAGGAGATGCCAAATCACAATGACAGCTCCTGATTTTTCCCATCAGGGATTGGTTACAACAAAAAAAAACTATTGGAGATAATGTCCGGAATATCCTGAAGGGACTTAGCTCAAAGGTTCTGGGATACAGACTTTGAAATGTTACAGAAATAAAGACACAGTTTCACTACAAATAACCTTTTGGATATTCCTCCTCAATTGTTTTCATTTCATCCTCCCCCACACCTGACATAGAGCTACTTACATAGAATTTACACTGCAGATAAAGGGCATTCGGCCCAACAGGTCTGTGCCAGTGTTTATGCTCCACACGAGCCTCCTCCCACCCCTCTTCTTCTAACCCTGTCAGCGTAACCTACTATTTCTTTCCCCTCATGTGTTTATCTAGCTTTCCCTTAAATGCATCTGTACTATTCGCCTCAACTACTCCCTGTGGTAGCGAGTTCCACATTCTCACCACTCTCTGGGGGAAGAAGTTTCTCCTGAATTCATTATTGGATTTATTAGGGACCATCTTATATTTATGGCCCCTAGTTTTTGGACTCTCCCCACAAGTAGAAACATTGGGGGTGAAATTTGGCTCCTTTGCGCCTGCCGGTAGCGCCTCCGGCTGTTGTGCCGCCGGCGATGATGTCATCGCCGTGCGCCGTGTTTCCTTACCGCCCCGCGGTAGAAAATCGGCTGTGCCCCGCGAGGCTGCCGCGGGTGGTGTCAGCACCAGCCTCGCGGGTCGCGAACCCAGCCGACCTCCACTCGGGGGGCTGTATTTAAAGGGGAGGTATGGCTGCGACCCGCGCCGCCAGTTTCTTCTTTTGGATCGGCCCTTCGTGGTGGTCCTTTGGCATGGTCCGTGGCCGACATCGCGCAGCCACGGCACCGTGTCTCGGTGCCGGGCTGCGGTCGTGGCATCACGCTGCCCTGGTGGCCTAGTGTGAGCTGTCGGAGGCCCTGCAGAGCTCGCAGCACCCCTCCCCTTTAATGGAAGGGGAGGGGCAGTGAAACGTGTCAGCACTATGCGGAGCGGCTGCGCAGCGCTCTGGCGTTCGAGTGCTTTGCACCCCCCGACACCACCCCGAGAGGAAGTGGAGTGCCCGAGATAACGCTCCACTTCCTCTCCGGGGCGGCAAGCCCAATTTAGTGGCCGGGACGATACTCCCATCGTCGGGTGCTAAATGTCTGCCGCTAATTCGGGGCGTAACCGAATTTCGCGCCTATTTTCTCTACATCTACCCTATCAAACCCATTCATAATCTTAAAGTGCTCTATCAGGTCACCCTCTCAGCCTTGTCTTTTCTAGAATAGCCCTCTCAGAATCCACACCAGCTCCGCAGCTGAGCAGGGGGAAGACTCCTCCCTGGCTTGGGGACACCTAAACATCTCTGTGGAAGTGTGCAGGGGGCTGAAGCCTGATTGTTGGATCTTGAGACATTTTGCAGATGCCCCGCTTGATTTCATTACCTTTCAGGGAATATCGGGGGGGGGGGGTTGAAAAAATAATTTAGAGCTATCACTGATGCTGGTGCTTCTTTTTCTCTCCAATTAAAGCCCCACGAACATGGCAGAAATTGCACCTTTTGAAACTGCAAGTCCCCATGGTCTTTGCTCCGAGTTGTTAATGACCAAGAAAGAACAGGCATCCTCCCATTTCTCTTTAAAAGATTGTTTTCTTTGTCGATGCGGAGAATAAAAGAACAGCTGACTTTGTAATGAAGTCAGTATTCAAATGTTCCTGTGACTTCACGCACAACTTGTGTCGACTGTAAAAACCCTCATTGATGGTGTATTTGCAGAGAAGGTGGTTTGAGGCCTGGGGCCAGGGCAGGAATAGTCCTGGGTTTCACTGTTCATTTGTTCGGGGGGTTTTTTGTTGTTGAATGTTTACAACTAGGAAGCTTCATTGGGCTGGGATGGGCTGCAGTGCGAGCTACTTGCAACAATCTAATCCGAGATCTGCAGTGTGTGTTGACAGTCGAAGTAAGCTGCCAGCCAGCTGGCCTGTTATCACAAGCCGTGTGCAGCCTGCCTGAATTTTACACGGCTGTGAATTCTTTTCCTCATCACCTCCCCAATATTAACTGGGATAGTCAGAGTGTAAAAGGCTTAGAGGGTGCGGAATTCTTAAAGTGCATCCAGGAGAGCTTTTTGAGCCAGCATGTAGAAAGTCCTACAAGAGAGGGGGCGGTACTGGACCTAATTCTGGGGAACGTAGCCGGGCAAGTGGTAGAAGTGTTAGTAGGAGAGCATTTTGGTGACAGTGACCATAATTCGGTGAGATTTAAGGCAGTCATGGAAAAGGACAAAGATGGACCGGAAATAAAGGTTCTAAATTGGGGGAAGGCCGATTTTAATAGGATAAGGCAGGATCTGGCCAAAGTGGACTGGGATCAGCTACTTGTAGGAAAATCCACATCAGAGCAATGGGAGTCATTCAGAAAGGAAATAGAGAGAGTACAACGCCAACATGTTCCCGCAAAGGTCAAGGGTGGGACCAACAAGCCCAGGGAACCCTGGATTTCAAGGGATATACAAGAATGGATTAGGAAAAAAAGGGAGGCTTTTGGCAGATACAAAGGACTAAAAACAGTGGAAGGCCTAGAGGAGTATAGAAAGTGCAGGGGGGTAATTAAAAAAGAAATTAGGAGAGCGAAGAGGGGGCATGAAAAAACACTGGCGGGCAAAATAAAGGAAAATCCCAAGGTGTTTTATAAGTATATTAAGGGCAAGAGGATAACTAGGGAAAGAGTAGGGCCCATTAGGGACCAAAGTGGCAATCTGTGTGTAGAGCCAGAAGATGTAGGTGAGGTTTTAAATGAATATTTTGCATCTGTGTTCACTATGGAGAAGGACGATGTAGGCATAGAAATCAGGCAGGGGGATTGTGATATACTTGAACAAATTAGTATTGAGAGGGAGGAGGTGCGAGCAGTTTTAGCGGGTTTAAAAGTGGATAAATCCCCAGGCCCAGACGAGATGTATCCCAGGCTGCTGTGTGAGGCAAGGGAGGAGATTGCAGGGGCTCTGACACAAATTTTCAGAACCTCTCTGGCCACAGGGGAGGTGCCAGAGGACTGGAGGACAGCTAATGTAGTACCATTATTCAAGAAGGGTAGCAGGGATAAACCAGGGAATTACAGGCCAGTGAGCCTAACATCAGTGGTAGGGAAATTATTGGAAAAAATTCTGAGGGACAGAATTAGTCTCCACTTGGAGAGGCAAGGATTAATCAAGGATAGTCAGCATGGCTTTGTCAGGGGGAGATCATGTCTAACCAATTTGATTGAATTTTTCGAGGGGGTGACTAGGTGCGTGGATGAGGGTAGTGCAGTTGATGTAGTCTACATGGACTCCAGTAAGGCTTTTGACAAAGTCCCGCATGGGAGACTGGTCAAGAAGGTAAGAGCCCATGGGATCCAGGTAATTTGGCACATTGGATCCAAAATTGGCTTAGTGGCAGGAGGCAGAGGGTGATGGTCAAAGGTTGTTTTTGTGACTGGAAGCCTGTGTCCAGTGGTGTACCGCAGGGATCGGTGCTGGGTCCTTTGCTGTTTGTAGTGTACATTAAATGATTTAGATATGAATGTAGGAGGTATGATCAGTAAGTTCGCAGATGACACGAAAATTGGTGGAGTGGTAAATAGCGAGGAGGGAAGCCTCAGGCTACAAGACAATATGGACGGGTTGGTCAGATGGGCAGAACAGTGGCAAATGGAATTTAACCCTGAAAAGTGGGAGGTGATGCATTTTGGGAGGACTAACAAGGCAAGGGAATACACAATGAATGGTAGGACCCTAGGAAGGACAGAGGATCAGAGGGACCTTGGTGTGCATGTACATAGATCCCTGAAGGCAGCAGGACAGGTAGATAAGTTGGTTAAGAAGGCATATGGGATACTTGGATTCATTAGCTGAGGCATAGAATATAAGAGCAGGGAGGTTATGATGGAGCTGTACAAAACGCTAGTTAGGCCACAGCTGGAATACTGTGTGCAGTTCTGGTCGCCACACTATAGGAAGGATGTGATTGCATTGGAGAGGGTGCAGAGGAGATTCACCAGGATGTTACCTGGGCTGGAGCGCTTCAGCTATGAAGAGAGACTGGACAGGCTGGGGTTGTTTTCCTTAGAGCAGAGAAGGCTGAGGGGGGACCTGATTGAGGTGTACAAAATTATGAGGGGCATAGATAGGGGAGATAGAAAGGAACTTTTCCCCTTAGTAGAGGGGTCAATAACCAGGGGGCATATTTTGAAGGTAAGGGGCAGGAGGTTTAGAGGGGATTTGAGGAAAAACTTTTTCACCCAGAGGGTGGTTGGAATCTGGAACTCACTGCCTGAAAGGGTGGTAGAGGCAGGAACCCTCACAACATTCAAGAAGCATTTAGATGAGCACTTGAAACGCCATAGCATACAAGGCTACGGACCAAGTGCTGGAAATGGGATTAGAATAGACAGGGGCTTGATGGCCGGCGCGGACACGATGGGCCGAAGGGCCTCTTTCTGTGCTGTATAACTCTATGACTATGACTTCCGATTTCCTCTGCTCCTCTGCTAAAAGAAAGAAAGACTTGCATTTCTACAGCGCCTTCCATGACCTCAGGATGTTCCAAAGCGCTTTATAGCCAATGAAGTACAGTCACTGTTGTAATGTAGGAAATGCGGCAGCCAATTTGTGCACAGCAAGCTCCCACAAACAGCAATGTGATAATGAGCAGATAATCTGTTTTAGTGATGTTGATTGAGGGATAAATATCGGCCCAGGACACCGGGGATAACTCCCCTGCTCTTCTTTGAAATAGTGCCACGAGATCTTTTACATCCACCTGAGGGAGCAGACAGGGCCTCGGTTTAACGTCTCATCCGAAAGACGGCACCTCCGACAATGCAGCGCTCCCTGAGTACCGCACTGAAGTGTCAGCTTAGATTTTTGTTCTCAAGTCTCTGGAGTGGGACTTGAACCCACATCCTTCTGACTGAACCACGGCTGACTCAGTAGGAATCCTTTGATCCAACTGTGCTCCACTATTGCCACCTTGGCTGAGTTCCAGCAGAGATCAAGGATTGAACCTGGGGCCTTCTGGTGTGAATGACCCAGTTCCACTATGGGACAGTGCAACTTCCCAATTGAGCCATGTGTAGAGCCAGTACTAATCCTTTGAATGCCAGTTCTGCTTGTCCCTCCCTAAACATCGCCACCTCTCTCCCCCTCCTTTAAGGCACTCCTTGAAACCGACCTCTTTGACCAAGCCTTTGTCACCTGTCCTAATTATGTGACTTGGTGTCAAATTCTTTTTGACTCCTGTGAAGTGACTTGGGACGTTTTACTATGTTAAAGTTGCTATATAAATACATATGAATATGAAGGCCTTAGAGAGGGTGCAGAAAAGATTTACGAGAATGGTTCCAGGGATGAGGGACTTCAGTTACGTGGATAGACTGGAGAAGCTGGGGTTGTTCTCCTTAGAGCAGAGAAGGTTGAGAGGAGGTTTGATAGAGGTGTTCAAAATCATGAGGGGTCTGGACAGAGTAGATAGAGAGAAACTGTTCCCATTGGCGGAAGGGTTGAGAACCAGAGGACACAGATTTAAGGTGATTGGCAGAAGAACCAAAGGCGATGTAAGAAAAAAGTTTTTTACGCAGCGAGTGGTTATGATCTGGAATGCACTGCCTGAAAGGGTGGTGGAGGCAGACTCATTTTTATCTTTCAAAAGGGAATTGGATAAGTATCTGAAGGAAAAAAATGTGCATGGCTACGGGGAAAGGGCGAGGGAGTGGGACTAGCTGAAGTGCTCTTGCAGAGAGCTGGCACGGGCTCAACGGGCCGAATGGCCGCCTTCCATGCTGTAACCATTCTATGATTCTATAAGTTGTCGTTGCATGTGGGGTAATATCAGCATATCACTTCATGTGATGAGGAGTAGACTCATGTACAGTGAAACCTGACATAGAGATCACCATAGCGACACAGGAGGATACATCACACTTTTGGCAGTCCTGTTTGTAAGTCTATCGCCTTTATTCTAATGAGGGCTAAAATATCCAAGCAATGAATTTCACCTGCTGAGAGTGAGTGAGTGTGCACAGATATCACTCTTTAACAACAAATACATTGGCCTAGGAATTGGTTCAGGCCAGTGCAATCTGGTTGCAGGGAATGATCCCTGTGCCGGAACAGGTAGGCCCCAGCCACACCCAATATTGAGCCTCGAGCCTTATATACACGAGGCTGGTGAGCTGCATTCGCCTGCTGGACGTCTCCAGGCAGCTCGCCAGCCAAGAGGATTTCAATTTAGGGTTGCTGCATCGCCGTCAGTAACCCTGAGGTAGGTCCTGGGAGAGCGGTGGGGGTGGGGGCTAAGTGATTGGGAGGGAGGGGGTGACTGCGTGGGGGGGGGAAGTGATCGGGAGGGAGGGGGTGACTGGGTGGGGGGGAAAGTGATCGGGAGGAAGGGGGGTGAATGGGTGAGGGGGGAAGTGATCGGGAGGGAGGGGGTGTGACTGGGTGAGGGGGGAAGTGATTGGGAGGGAGGGGGGTGAATGGGTGAGGGGGGAAGTGATCGGGAGCGAGGGGGTGTGACTGGGTGCGGGAGGAAGTGATCGGGAGGGAGGGGGGTAAATGAGTGAGGGGGGAAGTGATCGGGAGGATGGGGGTGACTGGGAGGGCAGGGGTAAATGATCAGGAGGGAGGGGGTGATCGGTTAAGGGTTCTTGGAGGGGGGGGGGTGATTGGGTGGAGGAGGAAGTGATTGGGAGGGAGGGGGTGATTGGGTGGGAGGGGGTGACTGGGTGAGGGGGGAAGTGATTGGGAGGGAGGGGGTGATTGGGTGGGAGGGGGTGACTGGGTGAGGGGGGAAGTGAGCGGGAGGGAGGGGGTGACTGGGTGAGGGGGGAAGTGAACGGGAGGGAGGGGGTAAATGATCAGGAGGGAGGGGGGTGATTGGTTAAGGGTTCCCGGGGGAAGCAATTGGAAGGGAGGGGGCCGAGAAGGGTCAGCTACAGTCTTCAGCACAGCAGTGGAGCCAAGAGGAGAACTCCAGCACCTCCCAGCTCATTACTCAAAGTATTTTTAAGAAAATGTACCCTTTTGGTGGTGGCATCCAGCGGCCCTTAATGGGACAGCATGTAGACCTCGTTTTCCTGAATGGAAAAGGTTGCATTCAGAACAGCCTAATTTTGCATGGGGGTGGGGCAGGGAGGGGTGGGGGCGGCGGGGGGGAGGGGGGGGAGGGGTCTCAACCAGGCATGAGGCCACTTATTTGCATCCTAAATGGCTGTTTCAGGCGTGGGCCCTGGACACCTCTTTCTCTGCCTTCACCAATATGGCGGGCGTCGCACTTCCTGTGCGTAACGAGTGTGTGTGTGTGCACCGCCATATTGGTAAAGGCGGGGGGAAAAAGGGGGCATCCATCATGGCCCCGCCTCCCATATTGGTTGCTAAGCCGCCCGTTCTTTGGCAACTGGATAAACGGGCGCGGCACCATCGAATTTCTAGGCCACAGTGTCGTCCCAATAAGACGGACAAGGGCACCCCAGTAGTCAAGGGAACCGTGCGCAAGGCTTTCGCACTCGCATTTTTGCATTTATAAACATGAAACGGTTTACACTAATTTAATTTGACAGAAGTATGTACTCACATTTAGGACTTTGCCAACAATGTGACAACCCTGCTGTCTCCGAGGGTGTACAATTGACAATTTAATACACTGGAGTATAAGGATACCATTACGTGATGGTGAGCTTCTAGGTGCATCAAGGCATCTGACTTAATCCAGCATGCCATTCAAATATGAACTGTAATCATGAGCTGAAAGAACTGCTATACAGATTTTAATTAAAAATCTAATATGATGTTCGGTGAACATGAATTTTTGGCTTTGCAACTGCTTTAATTGAACATGGTAGTGAGACAGCACATTCCAAGTCAGGATGGTATAGACCTGTTATACTTTGTAACCGATATGTGATAGTAAAGTCCATTTCATGTGATTATTTTTTTTAAACCTTATATGAATTTTTTTTTAAAGAATGACAGCTCTACAGAAAGTTCCTTTATGTGCATCATACGCTGTCTATAAATAATGATCTGAAGTCAGTTCCAAGGGCAGTCATCGCTCACACAATCCATTCATACCATTTGCAGGTGTCCAATAATGCATTGGAGGACTCACAGTGAAGGAAGAGTTGGTGGATGAACTGTGACCCTCCACCTTATAGCAGACTCTGTAACTGTTATACAATGGAGTATTTACGAAATAGGCTAGTGACATTTAATAGTAGGGCTTCAATTTTGACACCAATCTTAAATTCATTGTAGTTCAACAACATGGATCCTTTCTATAGTGTTGAATAGAAAGTCAACCATCCATTGAATGGTTGGACATAAGGATCAATCTAACACTGGTGGCCATTATAGGGAGGTCTCAGTGTGCTCAAACACTCATTAGCTCTTATGTCACCCCAATGATATCATTCACTGGCCCATCTCCAAGGCACCTCAGCTTCTAACAGATCTCCTTTCCTTTAAGAGCTACCTTATGCGGGGAAACTCATCCTCTTTCTCCCCCACAATTTTCACCCCTCATTAATGCATGCACTTCCTATCCTTGAAATGGGAGGAAGGCTCTAAGCCACTACTGGAAGGTACATCAGAAGCATGCACAGGAGACCCGTTACTCATTTATCCCTTTCCAGTGGGATGGATGGCTGGCTTCTTCTCAGCATCTCCGCACAACAATGTGGCTGAGATTTGCAACCCAGTTGAGTAAGTCTGTGGTCTTGTACTTGCAGATTTTTAGTTGAACTAGAGGGTCCCCTGATGGGAGTAAGCAAACTGTAGCGATTACACTCCATTGGTCTCCTCATGTCACCGAATGCTTATCCCTTTGAAGAGAGAGTCTGAAATAAAAGCAGCCACTACATTGCCACACCACCCTGAGTGTTTATTTGGACATAACAGGTGCCACATGTTGGTGGCCCTTCGCTGAGCAGGATCATGCTACAACTCAGGACAGATTTTAAAATTGGCAATTGTAGTTTGAAAAAGCTGAAACAATAATGGAATTTGTCGCATTGACTGTGAAGCACAAACAAAAATTCTATCTGCATTTGGTTTTAAAGGTGAAATTACAGTGCAGAGTTTGAAAATTAACAGATTAAGAACATAAGAACATAAGAAATAGGAGCAGGAGTAGGCCATTTGGCCCTTCGAGCCTGCTCTGCCAGTCAATAAGATCATGGCTGATCTTCTACCTCATCTCCACTTACCTGCACTATCCCCATATCCCTTGATTCCTTAATATTCAAAGATCTATCGATCTCTGTCTTGAATATACTCAACGACTGAGCCTCCACAGCCCTCTGGGGTAGAGAATTCCAAAGATTCACCATCCTGTGAGTGAAGAAATTTCTCCTCATCTCAGTCCTAAATGGCTGACCCCTTATTCTGAGACTGTGACCCCTGGTTCTAGACTCCCCAGCCAGGGGAAACATCCTCCCTGCATCTACCCTGTCAAGCACTGTAAGAATTTTGTATGTTTCAATGAGATCACCTCTCATTCTTCTAAACTCTAGGGAATATAGGCCTAGTCTACTCAATCGGTCCTCATTAAAAATGGGTGGGCCATTTTGCCTCAAGACAGTCATGAGGAAAATGAGTAGGTTGGGTTAAAATATAAATACATTGCATCATGGTGCAGGGTGATTTTCTGAAACCAAAATGGGAAAAATGATGGCTTGATGAAATCAGACTGTATCTTTTTGTAGTTCCATCCCACACTTTAGCCCTATTCCTGCAACAGTTGAGTCTGTGATCCATGAGCTTGTTCCAATGGATCCCAGACTCAACTTAATTCCAATGCAGGCCTGTGGCTCGACCAACAGGAGATGCACTTATGGCAAGGCGATATGGAGAATGTGTCAGGTTCCTCCGGCCATAACATGGTGAATACGCAAGGATCCTGAAAGCCACTAGGAACAAAGCATCTTCCATATGCTGTTTCCTCCAATTCTCACCTCCTGTGCATCCCTGATTTCTATTGGCGGCCGTGCCTTCAGCTGCCTTGGCCCCAAGCTCTGAATTTTCCACCCTAAACCTCCCCATCTCTAAAACCTACCTCTTTGACCAAGCTTTTGGTCACCTGTCCTCAGGGTCGGCCTAAGGGAAAATGGCACCCTGGGCGAACTTGTATTTTGCCGCCCTTTCTTTGCGTTTAAGTATGTAGTAGTATTAGCGAAAGTTTCAGAAATAAACCTGTAATCCCAAAAGTTTTATAATTTACCAAAAAATATACAAAAGAGGAAATGACACAAAATTCAATTTAATTAAATTCAATTTTATTTCAAATAATAAACAATACAAGTCATACAAAATAATATTATAGCTAAGTGACAAATAAACTAAACATTAAATGAAACACTAAAGTAATCAATAACAATAAAAATCTTTGTTCACCAAGATTCTAAGCCTCAGAAGGTGACGCTGCACACTTTTGCTACCACAGACCCTGATACTGCTTGTGACAGCTCTATACAGTATTTTGATCCACATCATTCTTGATAGACAGGATGGCCAGCGAAGATAGCCTGTCGCCTCCCATGGTCGATCGCAAATGTGTTTGCACCTGAACGCTCTTCACCAAAATTGTTATATTTTTTTAAAAATTTGAATTTTTTCATTTAACACCTTGACTGCAGCGCCCCAGGCGGTTGCCCAAGTCGTAAGGCTGGCCCTGCCTGTCCTAATGTCTCCTTCTTTGGCTCGGTGTCAATTTTCGTCTGATTACGCTTCTGTGAAGCGCCTTGGGACTTTTTATTAAAGATATTAAAGGCATCAAGGGGTATGGGGAGAGAGCGGGAATATGGTATTGAGATAGAGGATCAGCCATGATCATATTGAAGGCTCAAAGGGCCGAATGGCCTACTCCTGCTCCTATTTTTCTATGTTTTCTATGTTTTTACTACGCTAAAGGTGCTCTATAAAAGCAAGTTGTTTTTGTTATATACCATAGATAGGCTTGCATGGCAGTCAGAACAGCACAAAACTGTATGCCCAGCGCCAGCAGTTACTGATTGGGCCAATAAATGTATTAAGCATCAATTAACTCAAAGGTGTATAATATCAATTAATCTATTTTAGGTCTATTGATGGCTTTTCCTCGTGATTCAACCAGTCTTGCACACATTAACTACTTTGAACATTTTCTCATCAATAACTCCACTAGGTAGTGCGATGATCGTGAAGAGGTCGGTTATCTTCCTTCATTTTGTTACGAGGGAAGAGCTTCAGTAGACAGTGCTGCAAAAATAACAAAGCAGCCCCTTTCTGTAGCCCTCTCTGAGGTAATACAGCCTCTGGCGTAATGTACAATCCTTCTCTGGTGCTGAAACCACATAAAACATCCTCCCGATATACCAAGCCCTCTGCTGTAACGTGTGGTATATTATCGCTCGCACTGCAATAGAGAAACCGTATAAAACACCTCCTCCCCCCCACCACCTTTGCTAATCAGGTACTGCAGTTGTTCCCGTAGATTGTGTTACAGGGAGTGCCTACGCATGGCACACCCCCCACCCCAAGAAATCGTATGCGTTCTTCTCCAGATCACGTGCAGTCAACTTAACCCTCAGTTTAACGTCTTTCTGATGAGACGTTAAACCGAGGCCCCGTCTGCCCTCTCAGGTGGGCGTAAGAGATCCCATGGCACTGTTTCGGAGAAGAGCAGGGGGAGTTCTCCCCGGTGTCCTGGGGCCAATATTTATCCCTCAATCAACATCACTAAAACAGATTATCTGGTCATTATCACAGTGCTGTTTGTGGGAGCTTGCTGTGCACAAATCGGCTGCCGTGTTTCCTACATTACAACAGTGACTACACTTCAAAAAAAAAGACCCCTTCATTGGCTGTAAAGTGCTTTGGGACGTTCGATGGTTGTGAAAGGCGCTATAGAAATGCAAGTCTTTCTTTTTTTTAAAACTTTCACGTGATCAAAAAGGCAAGCGGCTGAAATAGATATGATCTTGTTGGAGGTGGTGGGGTTAGTCCTGAAACCCACACACAAAGTTAAACACTGTTTAGGCACTTTTGTAGCTAATTAGTCATACTGAATCCAGCAGCTTCAGGCATATAGTTTTCCCACTTGTATTCAGGAGGGAGCCTCCAATTCAAAGAAAGGAACCATGTAGAAAGCCACGGATAAAAATGAGAACAATAGATTAAAGCTTACATTAAATACCCACGCAGCTGTCCTGCTTATTTAGCTCCTTAGTAACCCACGTTTCCTTTCGCATCACCTTTAAGGTCTCTAATATTTCCCTCACACCGTCCCCAAAGTTTCCCAAACACCTGCGAGTAACCTCGCACAGAACTGGCCCCGATGTTTGAACTGGCTTTACACACAGGGAGCCTGTTTCAAGGGCTGAACTCAGCCTAATCCAAGTCTGCAAATAGGTTTAAAACACTCCTGTTTCACCTAATCCTGAAATCTAAACCGGCTTCCTAAAACCTCGGTACACCGCAGCAGTGGGAAAAAAAATAAAGGATTCTTGCGGTGAATTACAGTATTAAAAGAACTGTGTGTGTTCTTTGGATCAAATCCTCACAGTTCTCCCTAAGCAGGCTCACAAAGATTTTTGTTCAGTCCTAAGTTGATTCAGTACTGTGGTTCACAGGCCTTTGGAAAGAGCTAATACACAACAGCACCAAAAGCAGGCGGTGAGGAAAGACAACATTACAAGTCTCCTCACGGCGGTTTGTACAATGGGCAACCATCGGCGCACTTTTTGTTGTTGTCTTAAAGGAGCAGTTGTATCGTGTTCGGGATTTTCAGGCAAGGAAAGGGCTAAAAAATAGTTTGCTCTAAGTTAAAGCTGACCTCACTCACAACAGCAAACTGGAAAGGGGAAACTGCAAACGCTGGAAATCTGAAGTAAAAAGAAGAAGTGTTGGAAATACACAGCAGGTCAGTCAGCCCGAGCAAAAAGGGAAAGACGGGATGTGACGTTTCATCAAAACGTCGATCCCAGCAGGTTTGAGCTACACCAGGCGCCAAAGGGTAGAAATTACTGTCCGCAATGCTTAATGCCCTCATACCAAATTCCTGTTTCAGCTACTTCAGTGGAAGAGTTAGCCAGTTTGTGTTCGCACCCGTTACAGTAGCAGAGAGGTGAGTTTGATGCGAGTTCATAAGAACATAAGAATTAGGAGCAGGAGCAGCCCATACGGCCCCTCGAGCCTGCTCCGCCATTCAATAAGATCACGGCTGATCTTCGACCTCAACTCCACTTTCCTGCACTATCCCCATATCCCTTTGGTTCCCTTAATATCCAAAAATCTATCAATCTCTGTCTTGAATATACTCAACGACTCAGCATCCACAGCCCTCTGGGGTAGAGAATTCCAAAGATTCACCACCCTCTGAGTGAAGAAATTCCTCCTCATCTCAGTCTTAAATAGCCGACCCCTTATCCTGAGACTATGACCCCTAGTTCTAGACTCTCCAGCCAGGGGAAAGAACCTCTCAGCATCTACCCTGTCAATCCCCCTCAGAATCTTATATGTTTCAACGAGATCACCTCTCATTCTTCTAAACTCCAGAGAGTATAGGCACAATCTACTCATTAAGCGTTGGTATGATGACACCTGCCAACAGTAATTTCCGCTCATATTAGACAACAGCTAATAAATAAATAAATCTTTTGGACTCGATTTTTGTTGCTCCAGGGCGGGAACCCGACATTGCCTGTCCGTGAGGGGCAACAAGCAACAACAACAAATTGTATTTATATAGCGCCTTTAACGTTGTAAAACGTCCCAGGGTGCTTCACAGGAGCGATTATCAAACAAAATTGGACACCGAGCCACATAAGGAGACATTAGGACAGGTGACCAAAAGCTTGGTCAAAGAGGTAGGTTTTAAGGAGCGTCTTAAAGGAGGAGAGAGAAGTAGAGAGACGGAGAGGTTTAGGGAGGGAATTCCAGAGCTTAGGCCCAGGCAACTGAAGGCACGGCCACCAATGGTGGAGCGATTATAATCAGGGATGTGCAAGAGGCCAGAATTGGAGGAGCCGCAGATGATCTCAGAGTGGTGTAGGGCTGGAAGAGATTACAGAGATAGGGAGGGGGGCGAGGCCATGGAGGGATTTGAACACGAGAATGAGAATTTTAAAATTGAGGCGTTGCTGGACTGGGCGCCAATGTAGGTCAGCGAGCACAGGGGCTGATGGGTGAACAGGTCTTGGTGCGAGTTAGGATACGGCCAGCAGAGTTTTGGATGCCGACTTCCCAACCAGAAGTCAGCGGCTGCTCGGCTGTTAATATTGTGCCGGTTGGAGGCAACTGCTGGGAACCAGAGGGAACGGCACTAATATAAGTGGATAGGTGGAGGGGGTGGGGCGGTGTCTCTGGTTAAACTGGTTAACTCTACCATTGAAGTAGCAGAAGTTGGTATGAGGGCATTAAGCATTGCGGACTGTAATTTCCACCCTTTGGTTCAGGTCAGGGGAGGGAAATCATCGTCGGGGTTGGGGCTCCTGGAGCAGGTGAGGCGGTCGTTGTCACCGGTGAATTCAGGCGCGAACCAATTTCCAGGCTGATAAATTTCGTGGGCTTCCCTCGGTCTGCGGACTTGCACACGTTAGTTTTTCGAAGAATGGTTAACCCGGTTATCATGCATGCTGTGACCCAAACATTTCCCGAGTACAGGCAGTGGCACTGACAACAAAGCTTGGCCGCCTCTCCTTGAACCTGTGAATGTCTCTGGTCAGTTTTGTGTATTGGCTACTTCCCTGACACAGAAACAAGGGAAATCTTTCAGCTACAGTCTCTATTTAAAATACATTTACCCTATCTAAAGTCACATAAAAACCTATAATACAGATATTTTCCTGTTTGGCACGGGATGAAAAGTGCTTTCATCACATCATGAAATAAAGTCAAAGTCAAAGAATAGTGAATCTATATTATAGAGATATTAGAACCATGGAGAAAGTACACCAAAGCTTCACTGGTAAGATGCCGCAAATGTTATGAAGAAAGTCGCAAAGAATTGAGGCTTTGTTCATTGGAATGGAAAAGGTTAAGGGGTTTCTAATAGTGCGCCCCTCAGATGCGTCACATCTCAGAAGTGTCACACCTCTGGCGTCACAGTTTCAAAGTGCCACATGTCCAAGTGCCACAAGGCACAACAAATGTGATTGGCTCACTTATTTGTTACCAATCTTATATATAATTGCAAACTACACCAATGAGGAAGTGACTAACCAGCGGAAAAAACGAGCAATCAAATCCCTCGCTTTTCTTCTTTCAAAGCTAATATTTACCAACCTGCAAGTAACAATGAACTGACCAAACCAACCGCTCAAGTAATTCCTCCCAGCTGTATTCACCCAACATTTTCCTTTTTCACACAGGTAATTGTATCGAACCATAAATAACGGCCCCAAAAATCCTCGGGGGTGGGGGGGGTTGGGGGGGAGTGCGGGTGAAAAGTGCTTCATTGGCTGTAAAGCGTTTGGGACAACCTGAGTTTGTGAAAGGCGCTATATAAATTCAAGTCCTTTCCTTTCCTTTCCTTTAGGGGCAGTGCAAGCTCCTTGGCAAAAAGAAGTTCTGCCAAAACTGGCGGACAAGGGCAGCAAGTTTTCAACCCCAACGTTTGTAACACCAAAAAGGAAGGGTATCAAGGCCATGGAGAGCATGCGGGAGATTCAGTAAGAGGATACCAGAGGTGAGAGGTTTTGGTTATACCTGTCAGGAAGGCTTGAACAGGCTGGGGTTCTTTTCTCTAGAAAAGGGAAGGCTGAGAGGTAACCTGATCGTGGTCTAAAAGATCATGAAAGTGTTTGATAGGGTAGACGTAGAGAAAATGTTTCCACTTGCAGGGGGAGACCAAAACTACAGGCCATAAATATAAGATAGTCACTGATAAATCCAATAGGGAATTCAGGAGAAACTTCTTTACCCAGAGAATGGTGAGAATGTGAAACTCGATACCACAGGGAGTGGTTGAGGCGAATAGCAGAGATACATTTAAGGGGAAGCTGGATAAACACAAGGAGAAAGGAATAGAAGGATATGGTGATGGGGTTAGACGAAGAAGGGTGGGAGGAGGCTCATGTGGAGTATCAACACCAGCATGGACCTGCTGGGCCGAATGGCCTGTTTCTGTGCTGTACATTCCATGTAATTCTATGTAGTTATGAGAAGAGTACAGAGAAACTGGGGCTCTTTTAATTAGAACAAAGGGGAGATATGATTGATGTTTTCAAAATTACATGGGGATTTGATAACATAAATCTGATCTGGGAGGTAGAGCAATGAATTAAATATTTCATACAGCAAATATCAATATATATTTTTTATTCGTTCCTGGGATGTAGGCGTCACTGGCAAGGCCAGCATTTATTGGCCTTGAGAAGGTGGTGGTGAGCCGCCGCCTTGAACCTCTGCAGTCGTTGTGGTGAAGGTCGTAGCGGTTGTGTACAACTGAGTGGCTTGCTGGGCCATTTCAGAGGGCGGTTAAGAGGCAACCACATTGCTGTGGGTCTGGAGTCACCTATAGGCCAGACCAGGTAAGGACGGCAGATTTCCTTCCCTAAAGGACATTAGTGAACCAGATGGGTTTTTACGACAATCTGATAGTTTCATGGTCACCATTACTGATATTAGCTTTTTGTTCCAGATTTATTTAATTAACTGAATTTAAATTCCCCATGGGAACGGTAGCATAGTGGTTAGCTTACTGGACTAGTAATCCAGAGGCCTGAACTAATATATAACTGTAAATTAGAGGTTTCAGGGAGGGAAGAAGAAAGTTTTTTATATCTTAAATAAATTTTGTAAGGGGCAAGTAAGTGTTACAGATATTAATTTTTCAGGCTGTGCCTTGCAGTATCAGTAAGGTATGTAATATTTTTACTTTGAACCTATCATGAGTGATATTGCCTCAGTAAATGTGCCGTGTTACAAGGAACCATTGTCACATTTAGGCTGGAACCGGATCATCAGAAATCACGATGAAAGGTCATCGACCTGAAACGTTAACTCTGTTTCTCTCTCCACAGATGCTGTCTGACCTGCTGAGTGTTTCCAGCATTTTCTGTCTTTATATCAGAAATCACACCCCCAGGTCCCAGGCTCTCTGTGAGCAACGCCACTGGAGATCCGAAATAAAAACAGGAAATGCTGGAAACAGTCAGCGGGTCGGGCAGCGTCTGTGAAGAGAGAAACAGAGTTAACGTTTCAGGTCGCGGACCTTTCATCGAAACTGGAAAAAGTTAGAGAGGTAACAGGTTTTGAACAAGTGCAGAGGCAGGGAAAAGGGGGAGGGGGAGGAAAGAACAAAGGGAAAGGTCTGTGATAGAGTGGTAGGCAGGAGTGATTAAATGACAAAAGGGATGATGGTGCAAGGCAAGAGTAGATGGTAATGAGACAAGTAAAGAAACAAAAGATGGGTCTAGCTACAGGAGATCTACTAGTTTTACTTTGATTAGCCTCAACTGAAGCCAGTGGATCTCTGGTCAGCCGTGGCTCAGTTGGTAGCACTCTCGCCTCTGAGTCAGAAGGTCATGGGTTCATAGTCCAACTCCAGAGACGTGAAAACAATAAATCTAGGCTGACACTCCTAGTGCAGTGCTGAGGGAGTGCTGCACTGTCAGAGGTGCTGTCTTTCGGATGAGATGTTAAACCGAGGCCCCGTCTGCTCTCTCAGGTGTATGTAAAAGATCCAATGGCACTATTTCGAAGAAGAGCAGGGGAGTTATCCCCAGTGTCCTGGAGCCAATATTTATCCCTCAATCAACGTCACTAAAGCAGATTATCTGGTCATTGTCACATTGCTGTTTGTGGGAGCTTGCTGTGCGCAAATTGGCTGCTCCATTTCCCACATTACAACAGTGATTACACTTCAAAAAAGTACTTCATTGGCTGTAAAGCGCTTTGGGACGTCCGGTGGTCGTGAATGGCACTATGGGCTGGATTTTGCCGGCGTTCAGCGTGTGGGTTTGGAGGTGGGTCCGCTGTCAAAATAGCAAAGATTGACAGCGGGTAGGAAACCCGCTGTCAACCCGCCTCCAAAAAATTTCCCCAAGTGTCGGGTCCCCAATGGACCCGACACCTGCCTATTAACAGGTAGTTGATAGTAGTTGACAGGCTATATTTAAATTTTGCCGCTTCTGCCTCGGGTTTCCCGACGTCCAGACACCACGCCAGGTAAGTGTGGCATGTTGTGAGTCTGCTGTAATGTTTCTGGATTGATGACAGCTGCAGAAGTGGTGTGAAAGATCCAATGGTGCACTGGTGAGTCTCAGAGGTAAGAAAATGTTGGGAAATTCATTTTTAATGCATTTACACATATTTTTAGGTAACAAGTTTTGAAATCGATGTCTAGTGCCACCTCATTGGGAGAACCTCTCTCACCAGTAACAGATCGCTTCTGTCACCCCACCTGCAGCTGCCATCTATTCCAGCCTATGGAGGGAGTCATTGGAGAGCCTGGGTGCAAGAGCTCACCTTTGTACAGTGATCGTCAGTGTTTGCAGCACCTCAATGCTGTCAAACACTGAGAAATCAGCTGCCAAAAAAAATTGTGCGTGGTCCCTTTCAGAAAACCGGCAGATGACATGTCATCAAATCACATCATCTGACCGGCTTCCTGTTAATTGGCCGGCAAGCCCGCAGGTCAATCAACGTAAAATCACGTCCGTGGGCCGGATGCAGTTGGGGGCGGGACTGGAAGCCAGAAACCACCTGACCCGCTCCCAACCCGCATCCATTGAAAAAATCGCAGCCTATGTCTTTCGGATGAGATGTTAAACCGAGGCCCCGTCTGCTCTCTCAGGTGTATGTAAAAGATCCCATGGCACTATTTCGAAGAAGAGCAGGGGAGTTATCCCCGGTGTCCTGGGCCAATATTTACCCCTCAACCAACATAACAAAAACAGATTATCTGGTCATTATCACATTGCTGTTTGTGGGACCTTGCTGTGCGCAAATTGGCGGCCGCATTTCCCACATTACAACAGTGACTCCACTTCAAAAGTATTTTATTGGCTGTAAAGCGCTTTGAGACATCCGGTGGTCGTGATAGGCACTATATAAATGCAAGTCTTTCTTTCATTCAACTGAATTCTCAAAGTGAACAAAACAGCGTGCGACGAGTTTAATATATATTCTTATTCAGTTAACCCAAATGCATATGATTTGTTTCTTTTCCCATTGCTTTATTTCAGTGCATGTTCTTATCACAGAGTGTGACTGTAACACCAGTAATAAACAGCAAGTTGCGCATTTGAAAGAGTGAGTAAGCTGCACCGTACTGTGCCATGCATTTGGCGTGAGCACTTTTGGTCATGGAGTTGCACAATGTGCTCAGCAAACGCTATCACATTTCCTCATTTTGAACTTAGTTCACATCTTTCTGTCAAATCCAAATATGTAATCAGGTCCCAGCAAGTACAACTCATCCCCCATCCTTCCTTCTAATTATCAAACTGATGTTTAAAGTCAGATTAAGAATGTGCCACAAACAGGGAACTGAACCATTTCTATACTTTAATAAATAAATTATAAAAAGATGTCCTCGTTAACTGTAAACAATGTTCACTTATGTATTTTTCCTCAAACCATTTTTCCAGTCTTATAGCAAAGATTGAGATTCAGCTTCAGATGTGAGAACAGAAAATAATAAGATGACTGATGCAAATTTACATGCAAGCAGTAAAGGTATTGTATCAATTTTAGAAGGATGCATATATTAATGGAATGACATCACACTGCATTAGAAAGAAAGGAAGAGTTGCATTTATATAGCGACTTTCACGACCTCATGATGTCCCAAACCGTTTCACAGCCAATGAAGTACTTTTGAACCATTCGTGAAAGGCACTATATAAATGCAAGTCTTTCTTTCATTCAACTGAATTCTCAAAGTGAACAAAACAGCGTTTCCCAGCTTTACTCTGGCCTTAAATCTATTTGATTTCCGGCTCTTCACAGTTCTGACGAAAGGTCATCGACCTGAAACGTTAACTCTCTTTCTCTCTCCACGGATGCTGCCTGGCCTGCTGAGTTTTTCCAGCGTTTTCTGTTGTTATTTCAGATTTCCAGCATCCGCAGTATTTTGCTAAAGTACTTTTGAAGTTTAATTACTGTTGCAATGCAGGAACTACACTTAATGGAATAAGCACATGTTAAGGAGCTCATATAAAATTCCTTTGTGCATAATTTAATTGAGATATGCTAACCCATTTGTCTTAAAAGGATAAATGCCTGTGTTAAAACATTAAACAGCTAATAGGTTCACATGCCAATATTGCACCGTGTGATTTCACCACATACCTTTGTAGATCAACTTTGCCTTTGTGTTGTTAACATTTAAATCTGTACCGGGTAGGAATGAAAACTCTGGTCTATTGTTCACTTCTGTCAGTGTTCTGCAAAAACTTATAAACTGCGACCGAATGTGATTGTTAACTCAATTTGTGTGTTTATCGCTGCATTAGTAAAGAAAAGACAGAACTTGCATTGCTATAGCACCTTTCACGGCCTCAGGACGTGCCAAAGCGTTTACAGCCAAGGAAGTGCTTTGTTGAAGTGGAGTCACTGTTCTAATGTAGGAAATGTGGCAGCCAATTTGTGCACAGCAAGATCCCACAAACAGCAATGCGATAATGATCAGATAATCTGCTTTTTTAGTGATGTTGGTTGAGGGGTAAATATTGGCCAGGACACCGGCGAGAACTCCCCTGCTCTTCTTCGAAATAGTGCCATGGGATCTTTTATGTCCACGTGAGAGAGCAGACGGGGCCTCGGTTTAATGTCCCATCCGAAAGACGGCACCTTCAACAGTGCAGCACTCCCTCAGTACTGCACTGGAGTGTCAGCCTAGATTTGATACTAACAATTCTTAACAAGTGACTCTTACTTGGGTGGTGGGTGGGCTAATTTTTGTAAGCGCTTTTTAGCATGGCAACAAGACTCAATGTAATGGTAATAGCACCCGTATACTCCAATACCACTTTTACCAGCCTTGATGACCTATCTGTAAACTTCTACGCTTTCATAAAGGCTGACCCATGGGGGAAAAAATCCCTAAATAGGTGGCCAGTATTCAAATATATGAGTTTTATTAATAGAAAAATACAAAATAAAACAACACCCCATCTGCTCTCTCAGGTGGACATAAAAGATCCCATGGCACTGTTTCGAAGAAAAGCAGGGGAGTTATCCCCCGGTGTCCTGGCCAATATTTATCCCTCAACCAACACCACTAAAAAACAGATTATCTGGTCATTATCACATTGCTGTTTGTGGGAGCTTGCTGTGCGCAAATTAGCTGCTGCGTTTCCTACATTACAACAGTGACTGCACTTCAAAAAAGTACTTCATTGGGTGTAAAGCGTTTTGGGACGTCCTGAGGTTGTGAAAGGCGCTACAGAAATGCAAGACTTTCTTTCTTTTTAAAGGTTCTTTCTGCCCATTGTTGACCCTTAGATATTGCGAAAGAGGAGTTCTTAAACCGCTTTAACTTTTTAGGACTTAACTTTTTAAACTCCCAGTGGGTTCCTTGATCTGCGGAAAGTAGCTTGGGAATTAAGTGCTCGGTTGCAGTTTATATTTATCTGATGTGTTTGCTGCTTGCCGAGAACAGCTTTATCCTTTCAATGCACAAACTGAATAAGATAAAAGGCAGATGATGAGTAATCCTCTCAAACTGTTAATAATAAGAGTGTTTGTGCACAGCTGCCCTTTTTTTTGATGCAGACTGCTCCTAATCCTGAAGTACATGTAGAGGCCAGCAGTGAGGCAGGATCAACAGCTCCACTTGCGAGGCTGCCTGAACAACCCAAGAGGTGACAGAGTCACAACAAGCAAAGTGCTGGAAGTCCTTGGGGCTCTTTTCTCTAGATATGTCTGTGAAAATTTCCCATTCCAGGTCAGAAGAAAACAGCAGAAAATTATTAGCTTTCTTTCTCTTGTTTTTTTTTTAAATACTTTTGATTTTTTGAAGTGTGACACCCAAAGTGTGATGGCTTATATATCGATAAATATATTTGGCCCTGAAATTCCACAGAGGGTCTCCCAGTCTCCTTCCGTAACTTCAGTGGAACCCCTGTGCAATTTTATGGCCACTGTTTATTGCACATTATTTTCTTATTACTACATTATTTCTAATAATCTGGAGCCACAAGGTATGAAAATGTCAAACTGGTGCAGAAGACGGTTGAAGCAGGGCAGAGGGAGGTTTACTCTGTATCATTTTATACCTGACCCTTTTTTTTCGTTTATGGGATGTGGGCGTCGCTGGCAAGGCCAGCATTTATTGCCCATCCCTAATTGCCTTTGAGAAGATGGTGGTGAAGGTACTCCCACAGTGCTGTTAGGGAGGGAGTTCCAGGATTTTGACTCAGCGATGATGAAGGAACAGCGATACATTCCCAAGTCAGGATGGTGTGTGACTTGGAGGGGAACTCGGAGGTGGTGGTGTTCCCATGCGCCTGCTGCCCTCGTCTTCGAGGTGGAAGAGGTTGCGGGTTTGGGAGGTGCTGCCGAAGAAGCCTTGGCGAGTTGCTGCAGTGCATCTTGTAGATGGTACACACTGCAGACACAGTACGCCGGTGGTGGAGGGAGTGAATGTTTAAGGTGGTGGATGGGGTGCCAATCAAGCGGGCTGCTTTGTCTTGGATGGTGTCGAGCTTCTTGAGTGTTGTTGGAGCTGCACTCATCCAGGCAAGTGGAGAGTATTCCATCACACTCCTGACTTGCGCCTTGTAGATGGTGGAAAGGCTTTGGGGAGTCAGGAGGTGAGACACTCGCCGCAGAATACCTAGCCTCTGACCTGCTCTTGTTGCCACAGTATTTATGTGGCTGGTCCAGTTAAATTTCTGGTCAATGGTGACCCCTAGGATGTTGATGGTGAGGGATTCGGCGATGGTAATGCCGTTGAATGTCAAGGGGCGGTGGTTAGACTCTCGATTCTCGAGCAAGGATGTCTTGCTACAGTTATACAGGGCCTTGGTGAGACCACACCTGGAGTACTGTGTGTAGTTTTGGTCTCCTTACCTAAGAAAGGATATACTTGCCATAGAGGGAGTGCAGCAAAGGTTCACCAGACTGATTCCTGGGATGGCAGACTGTCGTATGAGGAGAGATTGGGTCGACTAGGCCTGTATTCACTAGAATTTAGAAGAATGAGAGGGGATCTCATTGAAACGTATAAAATTCTGACAGGGCTAGACAGACTGATGCAGGGAGCATGTTTCCCCTGGCTGGGGGGTCTAGAAAGAGGGGTCACAGTCTCAGGATACGGGGTAGGACATTTAGGACTGAAATGAGGAGAAATTTCTTCACTCAGAGGGTGGTGAACCTGTGGAATTCTCTACCACAGAAGGCTGTGGAGGCCAAGTCACTGAATATATTTAAGAAGGAGATAGATAGATTTCTAGACACAAAAGGCATCAAGGGGTTTGGGGAGAGAGCGGGAATATGGTATTGAGATAGAGGATCGGCCATGATCATATTGAATGGCGGAGCAGGCTCGAAGGGCTGAATGGCCTACTCCTGCTCCTATTTTTCTATGTTTCTATGATTCTTGGAGATAGTCATTGCCTGACACTTGTTTGGCGTGAATGTTACCTGCCACTTATCAGCCAAGCCTGAACGTCATCCAGGTCTTGTTGCATGCGGGCATGGACTGCTTCATTATCTGAGGAGTTGTGAATGGCACTGAACACTGTGCAGTCATCAGCGAACATCCCCATTTCTGACCTTATGTTGGAGGGAAGGTCATTGATGAAGCAGCTGAAGATGGTTGGGCCTAGGACACTGCCCTGAGGAACTCCTGCAGCGATGCCCTGGGGCTGTGATGATTGACCTTCAACCACCACGACCATCTTCCTTTGTGCTAGGTATGACTCCAGCCAGTGGCGAGTTTTCCCCCCCGATTCCCATTGACTTCAGTTTTACTAGGGCTCCTTGATGCCACACTCTGTCAAATGCTGCCTTGATATCAAGGGCAGTCACTCTCACCTCACCTCTGGAATTCACCTCCTTTGTCCATGTTTGGACCAAGGCTGTAATGAGGTCGGGAGCAGAGTGATCTTGGCGGAACCCAAACTGGGCATCAGTGAGCAGGTTACTGGTGAGTAGGTGCCGCTTGATAGCACTGTCGATGACACCTTCCATCACTTTGCTGACGATTGAGAGTAGACTGATGGATCTCAACAACAACAAAAACAACTTGCATTTATATAATGTCTTTAACGTAGTAAAAGTCCCAAGGCGCTTCACAGGAACATTATCAAACAAACTTTGACACCGAGCCACATAAGGAGATATTAGGGGAGATGATCAAATACTTGGTCAATGGGGTAGCTTTTAAGGAGTGTCTCAAAGAGGAGAGAGGTGGAGAGGGGGAGAGGTTTAGGGAGGGAATTCCAGAGCTTAGGTCCTAGGCAGCTGAAAGCACGGCCGCCAACGGTGGAGCGATTAAAATAGGGGATGCGCAAGAGGCCAGAATTGGAGGAGCGCAGAGATCTCAGAGGGTTGTAGGGGCTGGAGGAGGTTTCAGAAATGGAGAACGGCGAGGCCGTGGAGGGATTTGAAAACAAGGATGAGAATTTAAAAATCGAGGCGTTGCCGGACCAGGAGCCAATATAGGTCAGCGAGCATGTGTGAACGGGACTTGGTGCGAGTTAGGACACGGGGCAGCCGAGTTTTGGATGAGCTCAAGTTTACGGAGGGTGCAAGGTGGGAAGCCGGCCAGGAGACCTGAGAGTGCTTGAAGCTGTCACTGAATGAAAAAAGTAGAAAATGCTCAATTCCCCAGTGTTCACATCCTCACTTTGATGAAGACATAAAGCAACTGTTGGAATAAGTTTTCCAGAATTAACTTTTACTGGGCTTGTAGATTACACTGGACGCAGAGTTGCAGAATGTGCTTATGATGTTCTGCAGTTCTATTGCAGGGTCATAATGATAAATACTCAAATCAGAAAATAAGTAAACTTTGTCCTAGATTTTATACTGGCTTCCCTGCAAAACTCAGGCAGACTTGGGAGGGAAATGGAATGGGAGCTGATCCGTGCCTCCTCACTCGCTCCCACTGCTTTGGAATTTCCTGTCAGAATTGATGGAGACATACACCTATATATGGGTGGGCATATTGTAATGATAGACAAATGACAGCAATGTGTCAAATGACCTATTTCCCATCATTTATGTCATAGCAACGCAAACAACACTCGAGAAGCTCGACACCATTCCGGACAGAGCAGTCCACTTGATTGGCACCCCATGGCACTGAACTCAATATCATTCGCTCCACCACTGGCACACTGTACCTGCTCTGTGTACTATATACAGAATGCACTGTCGCAACTCACCAAGGTTACATTGATAGCGCCACCCAGCCCTGTGACTTCTACCATCGAGAAGCAGCAATGTTGTGGGAACACCATCACCACCAAGTTCCCCTCCAAGTCAGACACCATCCTGACTTGGGCATATATCGCCGTTCCTTCATTGCGAGCTGGGTCAATATTCTGGAATTCCCTACATAAAATTCTGACAGGACTGGACAGACTAGATGCAGGAAGGATGTTCCCGATGGTCAGGGAGTCCAGAACCAGGGGTCACAGTCTAAGGATAAGGGGTAAGCCATTTAGGACAGAAATGAGGAGGAATTCCTTCACCCAGAGGGTGGTGAACCTGTGGAATTCTCTACCACAGAAGGCAGTAGAGGCCAATCCATTAAATATATTCAAGAAGGAGTTGGATATATTTCTTAAGGCTAAAGGGATCAAGGGATATGGGGAGAAAGCAGGGACAGGGTTCTGAATTTGGATGATCAGCCATGATCACATTGAATGGTGGAGCAGGCTAGAGGGGCCGAATGGCCTACTCCTGCTCCTATCTTCTATGTTTCTATGTTTCTATAATGCCATTGTGGGAGCGCCATCAACTCGAGGTCTGTGGCAGGTCAAGGAGAAAGCCCACCACCACCTTCTCAGGGTATCTAGGGATGGGCAATAAATGAGGCCTTGCCAACATCACCCACATTCAGAGAACAAGTCAAAGAAAAATTCAGTCAATGGGCAGAACACCTAGCCTGATAGTTAACCTGTGAAGAACTTTCACTCACAATAAACCTTCCTCAAAAGTAAAAAAAGACTTGCTTTTATGTAGCACCTTTGACAACCTCAGGATGTCCCAAAGCGCTTTACAGCCAATTAAGTACTTTTTTTTGAAGTGTAGTCACTGTTGTAATGTAGGGAACATGGCAGCCAATTTGCACACAGCAAGCTCCCACAAACAGCAATGTGACAATGACCAGATCATCTGTGTTTAGCGATGTCGACTGAGGGTTAAATATTGGCCAGGACATGGGGGATAACTCTCCTGCTCTTCTTCAAAATAGTGCCATGGGATCTTTTACGTCCACCTGCGAGAGCAGACGGGGCCTCGGTTTAACGTCTCATCCGAAAGACGGCACCTCCGACAGTGCAGCATACCATCAGTCTAGATTTCTGTGCTCAAGTCTCTGGAGTGGGACTTGAACCCACAAAAGTATCTGATTTTGCAAGGGGAGGTACATTACAGTTGTGCCTCAGTATAATAATATTATTGTATATATTGTCTCTAACATAACTAAAATTGGTTTACAGCTCCCTGTTTAGTAGTGAAAAACATATAACACTATGTAATGTTTGCTTAGTGGTTTGCTCATAATTGTCAATATTATCACAGGAGTACTCTGGGGTAACTAATACTTTTCTGAAATCTTTTTGGTACGTTAAATTCTATTGCCCAAGTCTCACATTTGTGCTTTATGCTCCCTGAACAGAGGGGTGCTTATTACAAACTGGCACAATTTAGAATCAATTTTGTAAGATAAGTGAAAACGGCTGAATTTTAATCATGTATTCACAGGAAGCTATTTTTTAAACCAGCACATAATAAGGAAACAAGTATATTTTCTATTCATCGAAAAAGATACAATTATGGATCGTCCTTGATACATTGCTCGTTGTTACGGTGTGGCTCCCAATGACAGCATTATAAGAAGGACTTCTGTAACACGAGCACATTTCTGTGAAAATAAAATAGCTACTAAGGAAAATAAAGCAAGAATCTCAATTAAACCTTATAACGAGAGAAGCAAATTTATGTTTGGCAGCTGCTGGCATTGGAAAGCATCAGGAGAAATCCTCCCACAAAACAGGAAATTGAGGGTATGCCTCTTATCAAATCCTGTGTGGCTCCCCTTTATAATTAAAAGTGTGATCTATAGCACGTAGAGTGCTGGCAGCTGTGAATGGGGACAGTGTGAGCTGTTCCACAAAGGTGATTATCGTTAACCCTTTCACTGCCACACACCTAAATCTACAATAAAAACCCATCCAATTCCATTTCGGACTAGGTGTTTCCCATTTATTTGTGTCAAAATTAAATAATAAGCGACGCTGGCCGTTGCTATTGACGTTGTGCATGCCCAGGAGCCTGAAAGGCAGCACGCGGACATAGCCCTGAAAGGTTGAGTGTGCACGGAGACCTGAAAATATTGGGATACCTAAGCTAAGAAAACTCTGGTAAAGGAGCAAACTCAAGCCCTAGGCCTCTGAGAGACAGTAGAGCAAGTAGTTGCAGTAGTTGTGCTCTGAGGTAGCAGTGCCTCGATTTCAAAATTCTCATCCTTGTTTTCAAATCCCTCATGGCCTCGCCCCCTCCTATCTCTGTAATCTCCTTCAGCCCCACAACCCCCCCGAGATATCTGCGCTCCTCTAATTCTGCCCTCTTGAGCATCCCTGATTATAATCGCTCAACCTTTGGTGGTCGTGCCTTCTGTTGCCAAGGCCCTAAGCTCTGGAATTCCCTCCCTAAACTTCTCCGCCTCGCTACCTCACTTTCCTCCTTTAAGATGCTCCTTAAAACCTACCTCTTTGACCAAGCTTTTGGTCACCTGCCCTAATTTATCCTTATATGGATCGGTGTCAAATTTGTTGTCTTAAAATACTTGGGACGTTTTACTACATTAAAGACGCTATATAAATACAATTTGTTGTTGTCGCCGGGCATCATGCCCAGCATGTCATTGTCCTTGAGTTGGGTTGGCGGCTGCGCAGCGCTCTAGAGGTCCCACGCAGTTGGTGAGTTGGCTTGTAAATGCAAAAAACGCGCATGGGGGTTAAAGGGTTACCTTAAAGGGGCCCCCCCCCCCCCAAAAACAAAATAGAGGGAATATCGGTTGGGAGTGAGGCGGCGGGGGGGGGGGGGGGGGGGGGGGGCGGATAGAGAGATAAGTGAAGAAAATAGCGAAAAAGAAACTTGCGAAAGAAAAAAAAAGTTATGCGGATCGAGCAGCTGAGTTCGTTGATCTCGGTCAACAGCAAGGGCGGTACAGGTTGCAAGGTGACGAGCGGAATATTTGTCAGGGTACCCAATCCTGATTGTTATCCAGCAGGGCCTGCTGGAAATGTGTGTGTCTGTGTGTGCAAATGAGGACAGGGCCAGGCTCTGCTGTGTTCTCCCCCGATGAATGAATAGCTTACCGACAGTCACCTTCAAGGCTCACATGTGAACAATGGGTGAGGTCCTTGGAGAATGCCCAGTGCCAGTGGAATCCTATCCTTGTACTAGTCAATGCCGTCAGGAGTGGCGGGGAAGGAGACTGGTCAGGGGACAGAAAATGGAAGAAAACAAACATGCAGGACTTACAAAACAGCTGTCTGTAAAGTACATGGGGTCCTGCTCATATCTGGTCAGCAATACTTAGGGGGGCGGGGGTGGGGGTGGGGAATAGACAATTTGTTTAAACAATGCATCTTTGAAAGACCAGATTTCTGGGAATAACAGCCAAAAGGTGCTGGAGGCATATTTGCTTATTTTTCTCATGGAAAAGGCAAACAGTCTTATAAAGATGATGTTTGCTTACTGGGGGAGGGTAATCACCCTGTCTCTGCTCTCACTAACACACCTCTTTGTGTCTCTTTCTAAAAGGTAACTATCTTAGCACGAACTGAATACTTGGTGGCAAAAAATAAATAAATAAAAGGAAGAAGTCAATGCATGACACATCTGTGGCACAAATACACACCTCCAAATTACACACAGCCTCTCTCGCTGGGTAAATGAAGACTTAATGCACCATCATAACTGTGTTTATTATCTCTTTCAGAGGCTTTTGTTCTGCAAGTAATACCCACAATAAGCATCATAGCTACCGTCAATGATTGGTGCTGTTGTTATGTTAACCTTAAAGGATTCCGACAATGGGCAGCACATGAATACTGCACTCTAAAGTGCTGGAATGCAAGTGAAATTAATGAATCATTATGGGCAGGCACATAACAACAACAACTTGCATTTACATAGCGCCTTTAACGTAGCAAAATGTCCCAAAACGCTTCACAGGAGCGATTATCAAACAAAATTTGACACTGAGCCACATAAGGAGATATTAGGACAGCTAACCAAAAGCTTGGTCAAAGAGGTAGGTTTTAAGCAACATCTTAAAGGAGGAGAGAGAGGTGGATAGGTTTAGGGAGGGAATTCCAGACCTAGTCAGCTGAAGGCATGGCCAACAATGGTGGAGTGATAAAAATCGGGGATACGCATGAGAATTCGAAGAGCGCAGCGATCTCGGAGTGTTGTAGTGCTGGAGGAGGTGACAGAGATCTGGAGGGGCAAGGTCATGGAAGGATTTGAAAACAAGGATGAAAATGTTAAAATTGAGGCGTTGCTGGACTGGGAGCCACTATAAGTCAACAAGCACAGGAGTGATGTGTGAAAAGGAGTCGGTGCGAGTTAGGATACGGGCAGCAGACTTTTGGATGAGCTCAAGTTTACGGAGGGTGCAAGGGGGGAGGCCGGTCTGGAGAACATTGGAATAGTCGAGTCTAGAGGTAATAAAGACATGGACGAGGGTTTCAGAATCAGATGACCTAAGGTGGGGCAGAGACGGGCAATGTTATGGAGGTGGAAGTAGACGATCTTGGTGATGGAGAGGATATGGGTTCGGAAGCTCATTGGTTTCTCTGCTGCTGCAACCATGGAAAAGTCACCTGTGGAAGGCAACTGGGGATCTCGAATAGAGAAACATAGAAACATAGAATCTAGGAGCAGGAGTAGGCCATTCGGCCCGTCGAGCCTGCTCCGCCATTCAATACGATCATGGCTGATCATCCAAATCCAATACCCTGTCCCTGCTTTAATCCCCACAGTACACATATCCCACCCTACCCCCGTAACCCCACGTATTTAATTCCCCCTAACATATCCCATCCTATCCCCATAACCCCACATATTTAATCCCCCCTAACACTAAGGGTCAATTTATCATAGCCAAATCAACCTAACCCACACATTTTTGGACTGTGGGAGGAAACCGGAGCACCCGGAGGAAACCCACGCAGACACGGGGAGAATGTGCAAACTCCACACAGACAGTCACCCGAGGTCAGATTCGAACCCGGGTCTCTGGCGCTGTGAGGCACCAGTGCTAACCACTATGCCACCGTGAATAATGGAGGCCTAAGTACAGAATGATATTGTGGAGTTTTGCTTGACTATCTTTGGGATGGGAAGATCAGTCAAAAACTTAACAGAACTTTCCTTCAGGAGATTAAATCAGTTGGGTGGAACCCATCATATGAAAGGTTGGCATGGGTGTGAGAAGCAATGGCTTGATGAGTTGAACGGCTTTTTTTGTACCATGCATTCTGGCATAGAATTGAAGTATGGGCTCATTGCACTTGTACTGAATACAACTCAGTTCTTGCATTATAATACATGCCGTATAGCATTCTTCTAATCCATTGCTTTTATAGAATCACAGAATCATAGAATAGTACAGCACAGAAGGAAGCCATTTGGCCCATCGAGTCTGCCCCAGCTCTTTCGAAGAGCAATCCAGTGAGTCCCACTCCCCCGCTTTTTCCCCAAATCCCTGCAATTATTTCTCCTACAAGTATTTATCCAATTCCCTTTTGAAGGCTACTATTGAATCTGTTTCCACTACCCTATCAGGCAGTGCATTCCAAATCCTAACCACTCGTTGCGTAAAACAGTTTTTCCTCATGTCGCCTCTGGTTCTTTTGCCAATCACCTTAAAGCTGCGCCCTCTGGTTATCGACCCGTCAGCCATAGAAACAAGAAGCATAGAAAAATAGGAGCAGGAGTAGGCCATTCGGCCCTTTGAGCCTGCTCCGCCATTCAATATGATCATGGCCGATCCTCTATCTCAATACCATATTCCCACTCTCTCCACATACCTCTTGATGCCTTTTGTGTCTAGAAATCTATCTATCTCCTTCTTAAATATATTCAGTGACTTGGCCTCCACAGCCTTCTGTGGTAGAGAATTCCACAGGTTCACCACTCTCTGAGTGAAGAAATGTCTCCTCATCTCAGTCCTAAATGTCCTACCCCGTATTCTGAGACTGTGACCCCTTGTTCTAGACCCCCCAGCCAGGGTAAACATCCTCCCTGCATCCAGTCTGTCTAGCCCTGTTAGAATTTTATACGTTTCAATGAGATCCCCTCTCATTCTTCTAAACTCTAGTGAATACAGGCCTAGTCGACCCAATCTCTCCTCATATGACAGTCCTGCCATCCCAGGAATCAGTCTGGTGAACCTTCGCTGCACTCCCTCTATGGCAAGTATATCCTTTCTTAGGTAAGGAGACCAAAACTACACACAGTACTCCAGGTGTGGTCTCACCAAGGCCCTGTATAACTGTAGTTGCAATGAAGGCCAACATACCATTTGTCTTCCTAACTGCTTGCTGCACCTGCATGTTTGCTTTCAGTGACTGGTGCACAAGGACACCCAGGTCCCTTTGTACATCAACATTTCCCAATCTATCACCATTTAAATAATACTCTGCCTTTCTGTTTTTACTACTGAAGTGATAACTTCACATTTATCCACATTATACTGCATCTGCCATGTATTTGCCCACTCACTCAATGTGTCTAAATCGCCTTGAAGCCTCTTTGCATCCTCCTCACAACTCACAATGCCACCTAGTTTCGTGAAACAGTTTCTCTTTATTTACTCTATCAAAACCCTTCATGATTTTAAACACAACAACAACAAATTGTATTTATATAGCGCCTTTAATGTAGTAAAACATCCCAAGGCGCTGCATAGCAGTATTATAAGGCAAAAAATTTGACACCGAGCCACATAAGGAGATATTAGGGCAGGTGACCAAAAGCTTGGTCAAAGAGGTTTTAAGCAGTGTCTTAAAGGAGGAAAGAGAGGTAGCGAGGCGGAGAGGTTTAGGCAGGGAATTCCAGAGCTTAGGGCCTAGGCAACAGAAGGCACGGCCACCAATGGTTGAGCGATTATAATCAGGGATGCTCAAGAGGGCAGAATTAGAGGAGCGCAGATATCTTGGGGGGTTGTGGGGCTGAAGGAGATTACAGAGATAGGGAGGGGGTGAGGCTATGGAGGGATTCGAAAACAAAGATGAGAATTTTGAAATCGAGGTGCTGCTTAACCGGGAGCACAGGGGTGATGGGCGAACGGGACTTGGTGCGAGTTAGGACACGGGCAGCCGAGTTTTGGATGACCTCAAATTTACGTAGGGTAGAACACCTCTATCAAATCTGCTCTTAGCCTTCTCTGCTCAAAGGAGAACAACCTCAGCTCCTCCAGTCTATCCACGTAACTGTAATCCTGCATCCCTGGAACTAGTAGCAAGTAACATGGATGGCACAGTGTTTCAAAAAAGTGGAGCTCCAGTGTCCTGTGCCATAGATTGGTAGATTGTTCCCAAAATTCCTCATATAGTAAGCTACTGATTTGAGAATTACTGTTGTGTGGAGGGTTGAGGGTAGGTGATTTCCTAAAGAGAGGGCCGGATATTTTTTATAGGGAGAGTCACCTTGGGCACAAGATATTGCCTGCTCCACCATCTATAAACCCAGCCAATAACAGGACTTGCGATTGGAGCAAGGACAAAAGAAACCAACAGGCGTGGAGCATGATTCAGGATAACAACTAAGGTGAGGGTCAAGGGTGAGAAGCCACTCCTAGATTCCTAGAAAACTACATGGTAGCTGCTAGGCCCATAGCAAAGCTGAGGGCCATTGCTAGGCCAAGGCTGTTCAGACCAATAAACAAAGACGAGGATCACGGTTTGACTCAGGGACAGACATATGAAAGGAAAATTATAACTTTATTTGAAGCATTTGTAAAGGTAAGAATCATGACTGCATAATGTAATTTAAAGTTTTCCTATACACTTAAGCAGAACAGGCCCATAGATAGCCCACATGGCAGCTGTCCTTCATTCTGCCTGTGCAATTCACACTTCATCGAGAGCCATCCTTTGTTCCTTAACCTGTCCCATTACCATCTCCTCTTGCCTTGAATATCTCTTAATGCCTCTTTACTTCTCCTGCCTTCCATCCTTTCACAGACCTTCCCTTTTGTTCTTTCATCCCCTCCCCCTTCCCAGCCCCTAAACTTGCTTTAAAATCTGTTCCATTTCCTGCTTTTTTCCAGTTTTGACGAAAGGTCTTCGACCTGAAACGTTAACTCTGTTTCTCGCTCCACGGATGCTGCCTGGCCTGCTGAGTTTTTCCAGCGTTTTCTGTTGTTATTCCCCATAGATATTGATAGGGGAATTTTACATTTTCTTTGGACGCTTGAATAGGTAAGAGATATTTAGCAAAAACACACTGGCCTGGAACTTGCGGTCCTGATGATGGCGAACTGGCACACGCAGCCTAACGTGGAAATCCTGAAGTTGTGGTCTGTCATTCACTGCTCCTCCACAGTCTGCGCTGTGGACCCCCCAACCTCCTCCTGCCCAAGCCGGCAATCAGTGAAATCACTGATCTGACGAAAACTTCCCCTTCTGTGAACAAACCCCATAAAAAGTTAGACCGATTCAAATGAGGCACAACTGGGTTTTTAACGCTGATCTGAGTAATAACTACTGATAAACAACCGTTCTCGCCCTGAAAAACTAATTTTATTTTGGTGGTGGAATGTCAAAAGTTTCCATTAAGTTAAAAATTACTAGATTTTAAAATTAAGAAAAAAATTTAAAGTTTGTTCATGATATTTCAGCTTCTACCTTAACCCAATGTGTATGAAAAAAAAATCTTTTTATTTCCCTCTCTGTAAATTTAAAAAAAAGTGATTATTAGTGCTTTCTATTTCCTGGTTCCCTGTCTGTGAGAATTCTGCAATGTGATTGGCTGCTTAGGCAGTCTGTTGTCGTCACAGCAGCTCGCACTCTGGAATTCCCACTAAACTACGTTGATTTCAGCTGCACGTCGGAAAAGCCGAACTTCTCGCCGCGGAGATCGCGAGATCTTTGTGGGAAGCTTACTACGGGGCCAGCGGCCACGCCTTTGCATCGCTGCTGACCGCAAATCACGGGCCATTCAATGACCTCACTCCTTCAACATCAGGTCTCACTTGCTTCGTACCAGAGAGATAAAGGAAGCCGAAGGAGAGAGTGGTGCAGTACAGGGGTCCTATAATGTGTCATGGTAGAAAGTGGGCTAATGTCTCCCATTCCATGTGGCGAGTTTCTTATCTCAGCCGTTCTGTTGGAGGAGCAAAGTCCAGGCACAAAGAGACAGGGGCATTACAAGACTCCGTTCCAACTCTCCCCCTTAATGGAATGTGCCGGATATTCACCTATTGCTATCCCTTGAGATTGATATGTTCCAGTGGACATGGTTTTTAAAAAAGTAATGTTAAGATTAGCTTCATTGCCGCAACTGAGATGCTAAAAGGGCGGAAAACCGAACTGAAGTTGCTTTTAGATCTATTTATGGGTAAGTTAAGTACAGCTTAGATATAAAACATAGCCATGCAATTTATCAATTGAAAGGAATAAAAGCTTCTAGTGATACACTGACAAAAGTATCAACTGAACCCCCAATCTGCATAAATAAGGAGATGTGGTTACACCCAACCCAGTTAGCATGCTGCTACATAGTCCCTTTTTTTGATTTCTCCAGCACTTTGAGCTGATTGCTGCAGGCAGTAGTATTCTATCATTTTTTTAATACAGTTCCATGTGTACATAACAAAGTATTTTGATTCATTATTGTTTCAGTTGTGTACTCAAAATCAATGCAACACGTTTCGACCTGTGTTTATTTGCTGTGTGGGCTGAGTGCCCCTCCATTCAGTTAACCCTTTAAAGAAAGAAAATAAAGAACTTGCATTTCTCCAGCGCCTTTCACGACCTCAGGATGTCCCAAAGCGCTTTACAGTCAATTAAGTACTTTTTGAAATGTAGGCACTGTTGTAATGTAGGAAACGCGGCAGCCAAGTCACGCACAGCAAGGCTCCTGCAAACAGCAATGCGATAATGACCAGATAATCTGTGTTTAGTGATGTTGGTTGAGGGATAGATATTGGCCAGGACACTCGGAGAACTCTAATACAAAAGCAAAATACTGCGGATGTTGGAAATCTGAAATAAAAACCAGAAAATGCTGGAAATACTCAGCAGGTCAGGCAGCATCTGTAGAGAGTGAAACAGAGTTAACGTTTCAGGTCGATGACCCTTCGTCAGAACTGGAAAAAGTTGGAGATGTAACAGGTTTTTAAACAAGTGTAGGGGCAGGGAAAGGGGGGAGGGGAGGAAAGAACAAAAGGGAAGGTCTGTGATAGGATGGAAGCAGGAGAGATTAAAAGACAAAAGGGATGATGGTGCGAGGCAAAAGGAGATGGTAATGGGGAGAACGAGGAGAACTAGGAGAACTCCCCTGCTTTTCATTAAAGAGTGCCCTGGGATCTTTTACGTCCACCTGAGAGGGAAGACGGGGGCCTTGGTTTAACATCTTATCCGAATGACAGCACCTCCGACAGTGCTGCACTCCCTCAGTACTGCACTGGAGTGTCAGCCTGGATTATGTGCTGAAGTCTCTGGCGTGAGTAGAAGAGCATTTCTGCACCAACTGGCTGCAATTGTTTTGCTGCAGGAATATTCCGAATTAGGGAGTGGTTGATGCTCTGTGCATTTTTCTAAACACTTCATAAAATTCAGAACACATTTTTTTTTTTAATTGCAAATGCCGGAAGTCTGAAACAAAAACAGAAAATGCTAAAAAAATACATAGTAGAACAGTCAGCATCTGTAAAGAGAAAAGATTGGTTAACGGTTCAGGTCTGTACCCATCATCTCGTCGGATGAAGAGTCCAAACCCATAACATTAACTGGTCTTTTCTCTTTATGGATGCTGATTGACCGGCTGTGTATTTCCAGTAGGATTTTTTTTTTGTTTCATAAAATTCCATATTAGGAATGTGTAATGGGTACAGTAGTATAGTGCTCATGACACTGAGCTAGTAACCTAGAAGTTGCGAGCTTCAATGACAACATGGCAAGTTTTATTTTTCCAATAAATCTGATAGTTTCTGGGATGGCACCAGAAATAAACTGACCATGAAAAGCTGCCAGATTGTTGTAAAAATCCAACTGGTTCAGTAATTACAGGGAAGGGAACCTGTCGCCTCTACCTAATCTGATCTACATGTGACGCTAATCCATGTTATGTGGTTGACTCTTATGAAGTGGCCTAGCAAGGCAATAAATGTGACTATCCTGAGAATTAAAAAAAAAATCAGCTTTGCAGAAGTTATATGAATTAAAAGTCATATATTCCATATACTCCAGGGACTTGAGCACATAAAGCTAGGCTGACACTCCAGTGCAGTGCTGAGGGAGTGCTGCACTGTCGGAAGTGCCGTCTTTTGGATGAGACGTTAAACCGAGGCCCCATCTGCTCTCTCAGGTGGATGTAAAAGACTATGGCATGGCACTATTTCGAAGAAGAGATGGGAAGTTATCCCCAGTGTCCCTGGCCAATATTTATCCCTCAACCAACATCTCCGAGACAGATTATCTGGTCATTATCACATTGCTGTTTGTGGGAGCTTGCTGTGTGCAAATTGGCTGCCGCGTTTCCTACATTACAACAGTAACTCCACTTCAAAAGTACTTCATTGGCTGTAAAGCGCTTTAAGACGTCCGGTGGTCGTGAAAAGCGCTATATAAATGCAAGTCTTTCTTTTATTTATCTTGCAATCAACTTTACTGAATATTATATAGCTTAATGCTTGTTTTACTCTTTATTTTTTTGTGTAGATAAAATTATGTTATCAAATCTATAATTCATAGAATCGTACAGCACAGAAGGAGGCCATTTGGGCCGTTATGCCTCTGCCAGCTCTTTGAAAGAACTTTTTTTTTTGTTTGTTCATGGGATGTGAGTGTCACTGGCAAGGCTGGCATTTATTGCCCATCCCTAATTGCCCTTGAGAAGGTGGTGAACCTCAGAGGGCAGTTAAGAGTCAACCGCATTGCTGTGGGTCTGGAGTCACATATAGGCCAGACCGGGTAAGGACAGCAGATTTCCTTCCCTGAAGGACAATAGTGAGCCAGATGGGTTTTTATGACAATCTGCTAGTTTCATGAATTACCATCACTGATACTAGCTTTTTATTCCAGATTTATTTAATGAACTGAATTTAAATTCCCCAGCTGCCGTGGTGGGATTTGAACTCACGTCTCTGGATCATTAGTCCAGGCCTCTGGATTACTAGTCCAGTAATATAACCACTATACTACCGTACCCCTATTTAGTCCAATTTAGTCCCACACCCAAGCTGTTCCCCCATAACCCTGCAAATTAGTCCTCTTCAAGTACATGTCCAATTGCCTTTTGAAAGTTCCTATGGAATCTGATTCCACCACCCTTTCAGGTAGGTCCTGAAGGTGGCAGGACATATTGAGAGAGTGGTTAACAAAGCATATGGGATCTTGGGCTTCATAAATAGAGGTATTGAGTACAAAAGAGAAGTTATGCTGAACCTTTATAAAGCGCTGGTTAGGCCACAACTGGAGTATTGCGTCCAGTTCTGGTCACCACACTTTAGGAAGGATATGAAAGCCCTTGAGAGGGTGCAGAGGAGATTTACCAGAATGGTTCCGGGGATGGGGGAATCTTAGCTACAAGGACAGGTTGGAGAAGCTGGATTTGTTTTCATTAGAGCAAAGGAGGTTGAGCGGTGATTTGATAGAGGTGTACAAGGTTATGACGGGTTTGGATAGGCTAGACGGGGAAAGGCTGCTCCCACTAGTTGATGGTACAAGGACTACGGGACACAGATTCAAGGTTTTGGGTAAGAGATACAGGGGAGATGTGAGGAAAAACTTTTTTACGCAGCGAGTGCTGAGGACCTGGAATTCGCTGCCGACGGAAGTGGTGGAAGCGGAGACACTCAATGTTTTCAAGGGGAGACTGGATAGGCACTTGAGGGAAATAAACTTGCAGGGCTACGGGGATAGAGCGGGGGAATGGGACTGACTGAATTGCTCTACAGAGAACCGGCACGGACTTGATGGGCCGAATGGCCTCCTTCTGTGCTGTTGTGACTCTCTCTGACTCTAGTACATTCCAGTGGAGCTAACTTACAGAACAAACGGGAAACTGTTCAACCTCCGTCGCCTCCAGTCCAGGTCCAAGGTCGTCCCTTCCTCTGTCGTCGAATTACAGTATGCAGACGACGCTTGCGTCTGCGCACACTCGGAGGTCGAACTCCAAACCATCATTAACACCTTCACCGAAGCGTACGAGAGCATGGGCCTTACACTAAACATCCGTAAGACAAAGGTCCTCTACCAACCTGCCCCCGCCACACAGTACTGCCCCCCGATTATCAAAATCCATGACAAAGCCTCGGACAACGTGGACCACTTTCCATACCTCGGGAGCCTACTGACAACCAGGGCAGACGTCGATGACGAAGTCCAACACCGCCTTCAGTGTGCCAGTGCAGCCTTCGGTCGCCTGAGGAAGAGAGTGTTTGAAGACCAGGACCTCAAACCCGGCACCAAGCTCATGGTCAACAGAGCAGTAGTAATACCCGCCCTCCTGTATGCCTCAGAGACATGGACCATGTACAGCAGGCACCTCAAAGCACTGGAGAGGTACCACCAATGCTGCCTCCGCAAGATCCTGCAAATCCATTGGCAGGATAGGCGCACCAACGTCAGTGTTCTCGCTCAGGCCAACATCCCCAGCATCGAAGCTTTGACCACGCTCGATCAGCTCCGATGGACGGGTCACATCGTCCGCATGCCCGATACGAGACTCCCAAAACAAGCGCTCTACTCGGAGCTCCGACACGGCAACAGAGCCCTAGGTGGGCAGAGGAAACGCTTCAAGGACACCCTCAAAGCCTCCTTGAAAAAGTGCAACATCCCCACCGACACCCGGGAATCCCTGGCCCAAGACTGTACAAAGTGGAGGAGAAGCATCCGGGAAGGCGCCGAATACCTCGAGTCTCTTCGCCGGGAGCAAGCGGAAGCCAAGCGCAAACAGCGGAAGGAGCGCACGTCAACCCAAGCACCCCAACCACCCGCCCCTTCAACCACCGTCTGCCCCACCTGTGACAGAGATTGTAGGTCCCGCATTGGACTCATCAGTCACCTGAGAACTCATTTTTAATGTGGAAGCAAGTCATCTTTGGTTCCGAGGGACTGCCTAAGAAGAAGAGAAGACATTCCAGATCTTAACAACCCTCTGTGTGAAGAAATTTCTCCTAATTTCCCCTTTAATTCTTTTGCCAATTATTTTAAATCTATGACCTGTTAAAAAACAAAAAATACCATACCAATCAAGCAAGAACTTCTGATCTTTTTGCTTTTGCTGGAGCAAACACCTCTGTGCCGAAGAAATCTTAACTGATCAATTGTTGTAACAACTGTTAAATCTCTAACATCTTCCAGTTTTGATGAAAGGTCACCGACTTGACACATTAACTCCGTTTCTCTCTCCAGTAGACTGATGCTGCCTGACCTGTTTTACAACATTTCCTGTTCCTATTTTATATATTTATTTACAGATTTACCATTTGTGGTGGTTGCTGATCAGATGGAGCCCTCCACTCCTAACATTTCCCTCTGCAAATGGGCCCCCAGCCAGTGTGTGCAACAGCATAAAACACAAGACATACACACATTGCACATGCAGATGTTGGCACCTTCCCACACCCATCAGCACAGTTAACACACACTCTTGTGGCCTTCCGTGACTGGTGGGCACCGCAGGGACTGGAGTGTGTACTGGACATACACGGATGATAATGTTATTGTTTAATTGGTTAAGTTACCTTTGTTTTATGGTTTAGTTCTTTAGAAGTTGTACCCCTCTAAAAAAAGGGGGCACTTTTGTTTGATGACACCCAGCGTCTCCTTATGGTATTACTAAGAAAACCACACCTTGACTTCTGTGTCTAGTTCTGGTCAGCAAGACGCAAGGGGACCTTCAAACCCTGGAGGTGATACAGAAAAGAGCCAGAGAAGGAAAGAAAGAAAGACTTGCATTTATAGAGCGTCTTTCACGACCACCGGACGTCCCAAAGCGCTTTACAGCCAATGAAGTACTTTTTGAAGTGTAGTCACTGTTGTAATGTGGGATTGATCTCGATCACAGGAGGAATCTGTTAAGAAAGGAGGCAACTGAGAGGTGACCATATAGAGATTATACAAGCTAATAAACAGCAGAGAAAAGGTAAATCAGGGACACCACTTCAAATTAAAGTGACAGTTGATCAAGGAAGTTGAGGATCAAACTAATGAAAAGCAAATTTGTCACACCAAGAGTAACCAGTACGTGGAATGGATGCTGGTTAGGGAGTGAATCCTTGCAATAATTAAGATTAAAAAAATGATTTTAAATAGAAAATTCACTAACACACAGGCCAGACTACATTACCCAGAGTGCCTAGCAACGACAGGAAGTCACTGGTCAAAGAGACTAAACGGATTTGTGCCGCGTTCCCTCGGTTACCTGCATATTTAACCGGTAAAATAATCTCGCCGGACGTGTTTTAAGTCTGAATCTGAAGTCCCCTGCGGAGTCATGCAGGCGGCAGCGGGTCTGGGGCGGGCTTCCGGCAGGACTAGGCCGCGGTTGCCCTGGCAACGGGCACAAGTAGGCCGCAGGCGGCGGGGCCGGTTTAAATCCTCACTGTACTGGGGGGGGAAGTCTGAGAGAGGAGCCCCTCACTGTACAGGGTGGGGGTCTGTGAGAGGAGCCCCTCACTGTACAGGGGGGGGGGGGGGGGTCTGTGAGAGGAGCCCCTCACTGTACGGGGGGGGGGGGGGGGGGTGGGGTTGGGTCTGTGAGAGGAGCCCCTCACTGTACAGGGGGGGGGGGGGTCTGTGAGAGGAGCCCCTCACTGTACAGGGGGGGGGGGGGTCTGTGAGAGGAGCCCCTCACTGTACGAGGGGGGGGGGCGGTCTGTGAGAGGAGCCCCTCACTGTACAGGGGGGGGGGGGGGGGTGGGGTTGGGTCTGTGAGAGGAGCCCCTCACTGTACAGGGGTGGGGGTCTGTGAGAGGAGCCCCTCACTGTACAGGGGGGGGGGTCTGTGAGAGGAGCCCCTCACTGTACAGGGGGGGGGGGGTCTGTGAGAGGAGCCCCTCACTGTACAGGGGGGGGGGGGGTCTGTGAGAGGAGCCCCTCACTGTACGAGGGGGGGGGGCGGTCTGTGAGAGGAGCCCCTCACTGTACAGAGGGGGGGGGGGGGGGGGTGGGTCTGTGAGAGGAGCCCCTCACTGTACAGGGGGGTGGGGGGGGGGGGGTGGGTCTGTGAGAGGAGCCCCTCACTGTACAGGGGGGGGGGGGTCTGTGAGAGGAGCCCCTCACTGTACAGGGGGGGGGGGGTGGGTCTGTGAGAGGAGCCCCTCACTGTACAGGGGGGGGGGGGGGTGGGTCTGTGAGAGGAGCCCCTCACTGTACAGGGGTGGGGGGGGGTCTGTGAGAGGAGCCCCTCACTGTACGAGGGGGGGGGGGCGGTCTGTGAGAGGAGCCCCATACTGTACAGGGGGGGGGGGGGGTCTGTGAGAGGAGCCCCTCATTGTACAGGGGTGGGGTCTGGGGGAGAAGAACCCCTCATTGTACAGGGGGGGGGGGGTGTGGGGGAGAGGAGCCCCTCACTGTACAGGAGGGTCTGGGGGAGAGGAGCCCCTCACTGTACGGGAGGGTCTGGGGGAGAGGAGCCCCTCACTGTACGGGAGGGTCTGGGGGAGAGGAGCCCCTCACTGTACGGGAGGGTCTGTGAGAGTGGAGCCCCTCACTGTACAGGGGGGTCTGTTAGAGGAGCCCCTCACTGTACAGGAGGGTCTGGGAGAGTGGAGTCCCTCACTGTACGGGAGGGTCTGTGAGAGTGGAGTCCCTCACTGTACGGGAGGGTCTGGGGGAGAGGAGCCCCTCACTGTACGGGAGGGTCTGGGGGAGAGGAGCCCCTCACTGTACGGGAGGGTCTGTGAGAGTGGAGTCCCTCACTGTACAGGGGGGTCTGTTAGAGGAGCCCCTCACTGTACAGGAGGGTCTGGGAGAGTGGAGTCCCTCACTGTACGGGAGGGTCTGTGAGAGTGGAGTCCCTCACTGTACAGGGGGGTCTGTTAGAGGAGCCCCTCACTGTACAGGAGGGTCTGGGAGAGAGGAGCCCCTCACTGTACGGGAGGGTCTGTGAGAGGAGCACCTCACTGTACAGCTGGGGTTGGGAAGTGAGCCCCTCACTTTATACAATTAATTTTAATATTAAACAAAAAATGTCAATTAATTTATTTCTGTTGCAAAACATCAAATCTGTGGTGAAATACAGCTTTCCCCCTCAGCATGTGAGATTAAGGCTGCAGTTATACAGCTAATTCCGTGCCAAAGTGTTAAGTGTTTTTGAGTGCGCATTGATGCAAAAGTGGCAGTATGACTCAGGAATCAAATCCCAATATGACAGCTGAGCACATACAAGACTTTATTGCAAAGGGAATGGAGTATAATAGTCGGTAAGTCCTGTTACAACTGTACCGGGCGTTGGTGAGACCACACCTGGAGTACTGCGTACAGATTTGGTCTCCTTAGTTAAGGAAGGATATACTTGCATTGGAGGCAGTTCAGAGAAGGTTCACGAGGTTGATTCTGGAGATGAAGGGGTTATCTTATGAAGAAAGGTTGAGCAGGTTGGGCTTATACTCATTGGAGTTTAGAAGAATGAGAGGGGAGCTTATTGAAACATAAAAGATTCTGAAGGGGCTTGACAGGATAGATGCAGAGAGGATGTTTCCCCTCGTGGGGGAATCTAGAACTAGGGGGCATAATTTCAGAATAAGGAGGCACCCTTTTAAATCGGAAATGAGGAGGAATTTCTTCTCTCAGAGGGTCGTGAATCTTTGAAATTCTCTTCCCCAGAGAGCTGTGGAAGCTGGGTCATTGAATATATTTAAGGTGGAGATAGACAGATTTTTGAACGATAAGAGAGCCAAGGGTTCTGGGGAGCGGGCAGGGAAATAGAGTTGAGGCCAAGATCAGATCAGCCATGATCTTATTGAATGGCGGAGCAGGCTCGAGGGGCCAAATGACCTACTCCTGCTCCTACGTCTTATGTAAGACTGCCAATGTACTGCCGTCACACTGTGATGTGAGGCTGTGTTTATAAAAGTGCTCAAGTAGCCTCCTGGACACTTTATCAACTTAGCACAGAGTCTTTTTAATGTTGTGTGAGGCCAAGCGCTGCTGCCTGCACTCTGCGACTGTTAAAGAAAAAATAGCTACTGGGATAGCAAAGCTGTCTTGGTGCGCACAGAGTGTACATTACAAGCCTCAGTGTAGCTCTGGCCTTGTTAACAGCCCTTCATGCGCTACAGCGAAATGCCTTCGACGGGGCAGTGTATAACTTGCAGCTTCGTAATAAGGTGACAATAACTAGAATCTGACGGTTTCCACGCTTGGCACAATATCCTTTTTAAAGATTCTTATACATACGTGACTAGAATATCACATTTTCAGAAGGTTGGAATGATTCCGTTTTTATGCAAACCGATAGTGAAGTCAAAAGATTCAGTCAGAGCCTGATAGATCACAATGGGCAGATGCTGAAATAGTCATCGAAAGCTCTCTATGTATAACTATATATTTTGATGTAAATCAGTTGACTATTTTTCATCATAAGTTGCAGAATTCGTAATTTCTGACTCCATGCTAACCGGGCACATTTTTTGACATCAAAGACTTTAAGAGTTACACAAGTAGAGGACATTTGGATGTCTGTGACTTTAAATACTTCCAAAAAGTTTCAACAGGGTCTGAAATATGCAAGTCTTATATCAATGCGAATGGACTTATTTGCCTACTTACAGACCCAAGATAACAAACATCAGCGTCTGCTCCAACAACAGTACCTCAGTTTCTGCACTGACCATTGGAATTGATTTACCTGCACTAGTACAACATTGTTGTACACTGTAAGATTTAGATACTTTAATGCAAAATAAAATCATGCACCAAGCCATATGAAAAACTAAGATTTGTAAATGTAGCTGAATCTTCAGGTTGAGTTTGTGGTCTGAATATGGACAGATTGCTGTGGAAAGTAAATATAGATGCATATTTAAAATATGTATACATATATATTCTAAAGTTCCAGTCACATATCTTACTGAAAATGTAGGTTTCTAAACATCTCTGGGCAGATTTTGCTGTTAAAATAACGGTGAGGCTAATGGTGCTCACCCTTATTGATGCATAAATGGTGCAGCAACTTCAGGCGAGGGGCAGGTGCGCGGTTAAATGCGAATATCAAAAGTTGCTGTCCGAGATGCGCTGCTCTGCCATTTCGCTTCGGGAAAACAGCATCTCACTGTCTGGCTCACCAGTGACATGCATTGAAGGGCGTGAAGTTGCTGTATTTGCGCAGTAGATACAAACTGAACTCGCCTGTTGTATTTGCATGGACTTGATAAAGTTACATTGTACTGATGAATGTCCATACTCCTGGGTGCAGACAACTAACTGAAGCCTTTCTGTTTGCTAGGAGGTGTCGAAGTACAAGTGCTTCTGTTTTCCTGTTTCCTTCAGATCATAACTGAACATCAACATATAAGTATAATTAACCTTTTAGAGTGAAAAGAATTAGTGCAGGTACGTATGCTTGAGTTAATAGATCTTTATTAAACTTAAAGATGTTTTGCTTAAAGAAGCAGTATGTTTTATACGGTACAGTTAATATACATATGACATTGATGTAGCTTACAAGTGATTTGCATCCGGAGCATAGTTATGATGCTCTAGTGCTATGATAGAGCTGTGTTTAACTTGGCCTTAGGCCACTGTACATCCAGAGGTCAATTACATCCAGAGGTCAATTCAGAGGCTAATCGCTGAGAGAAGTCTCCATACATTGGCAGCTGCTTGTAAATTCCTTCTGCTGCCCACGGGGAAAGACCGGGTTAGGAAGCTCAGGCAAACTAGCAGGGAATGACTGACTTGTTTTAAAAAAAAATATATACTTTAGATATTTTGATTTGTGATGGATGCGCAATAGATACAGGAATAGTATTTGCGTAGGTAGATCTATTTCCTGTTAAAGAAACAACTGGCCTTATAGTGCCTTATCACATCCTCATAAATTACTTAGGGGGAGAAATTCAGTATCGCCCCGTTTGGGGGCGGTAACTTTTGAAAGCTGGGAAACTTCGCGCCAGGCGCTAATGATTCCTAGCTTTTAAAAAAATTGGGTTTTAGCGCTCCAGGAGGGAAGTGGAGCGCTAAATCAAGCTTCCTGGAGCGCAACAGGCAGCAGGCGGGGTGGTAGGTGTGCAGCGCTGCACAATGGGCTGTGCAGTGCTGCCGCGTTGGAAGGCTCCTTCCCTCCCTTAAAGTGAAGGGCCATCGCTGCAGGCTCTGCAAGGAAAACACTTACCTGGTCCCCGACGGCAGCCGCGATCCGGCTCGATCAGCCCGATGCACTGCAGCAGTGTGCCCTTAGTGTCAGCTGTGGCTCAGTTGGTAGCACTCTCGCCTCTGAGTCAGAAGGTTGTGGGTTCAAGTCCCACTCCAGAGACTTGAGCACAAAAATCTATGCTGTCACTCCAGGGCAGTGCTGAGGGAGTGCTGCACTGTCGGAGGTGTCATCTTTCGGATAAGATCTTAAATCGAGGCCCCATCTGCTTTCTAAGGTGGACATAAAAGATCCTAAGGCACTATTTCGAAGAACAGCAGGGGAGTTCTCCCCAGTGTCCTGGCCAATATTTATCCCTCAATGAACATCACAAAAACAGATGTGGGCGTCGCTGGCAAGGCCAGCATTTATCGCCCATCCCTAATTGCCCTTGAGAAGGTGGTGGTGAGCCACCTTCTTGAACTGCTGCAGTCCGTGTGGTGAAGGTACTCCCACAGTGCTGTTAGGTAGGGGGTTCTGGGATTTTGACCCAGCGACGATGAAGGATCGGCAATATACTTCTAAGTCAGGATGGTGTGTGACTTGGAGGGGAACTTGGAGGTGGTGGTGTTCCCATGCGCCTGCTGCCCTTGTCCTTCTAGGTGGAAGAGGTCCCGGGTTTGGGAGGTGCTGCTGAATAAGCCTTGGCGAGTTGCTGCAGTGCATCTTGTAGATGGTACGCACTGCAGCCACTGTACGCCGGTGGTGGAGGGAGTGAATGTTTAAGGTGGTAGATGGGGTGCCAATCAAGTGGGCTGCTTTGTCCTGTATGGTGTCGAGCTTCTTGAGTGTTGTTGGAGCTGCACTCATCCAAGCAAGTGGAGAGTATTCCATCCCACTCCTTACTTGTGCCTTGTAGATGGTAGAAAGGCTTTGGGGAGTCAGGAGGTGAGACACTTGCCGCAGAATACCTAGCCTCTGACCTACTCTTGTTGCCACAGTATTTATGTGGCTGGTCCAGTTAAGTTTCTGGTCAATGGTGACACCCAGGATGTTGATGGTGGGGGATTCAGCGATGGTAATACCATTGACTGTCAAGAGGAGGTGGTTAGACTCTCGCTTGTTGGAGATAGTCATTGCCTGGCACTTGTGTGGCGTGAATGTTACCTGCCACTTATCAGCCCAAGCCTGAACGTCGTCCAGGTCTTGTTGCATGTGGGCATGGACTGCTTCTTTATCTGAGGAGTTGTGAATGGCACTGAACACTGTGCAGTCATCAGCGAACATCCCCATTTCTGACCTTATGTTGGAAGGAAGGTCATTGATGAAGCAGATGGTTGGGCCGAGGACACTGCCCTGAGGAACTCCTGCAGCGATGTCCTGGGGCTGTGATGATTGACCTTCAATCACCACAACCATCTTCATTTGTGCTAGGTATGACTCCAGCCAGTGGAGAGTTTTCCCCCCGATTCTGGTCATTATCACATTGCTGCTTGAGGGAGCTTGCTGTGCACAAATTGCTGTGTTTCCTACATTACAACAGTGACTACACTTCGACAAGTACTTAATTGGCAGTAAAGCGCTTTGGGACATCCTGAGGTCATGAAATGCGCTACATAAATGCAGGTCTTTCTTTCTTTCTTTTGAAGTGCGTTCACTTGTTGGGTAGGCAAACTACTATAAGTACTATGTAAACTCCCACATTAGCTAATATGGCGATATTTAACCGGTATCATGTTGTAAGAGACTATATTTTAATATTTGGATGTCAAAGTAAAGCAGGGATATAATTGGAGTCCTGTTTCGAAGCTTCTTTAGTCAATATCTACTTTACCTGGCAGCTGCAAGCTAGGGCGAGTGGAAAACTCTGTGAATGTCCGATTTCACATATAAACTTCCCCTCATAAAGATGAGCTGAACTGAGAGAACCTTGAGTTGTTAGGTTGCAAATTTTTGTAAGCTATCTGAACCATGTTAGTTTTATCTATCTGCTGTGTTTAACTTCTGCTTCTCCTCATTTTATTAATAAACCTGATTTGTGGTTGTAACCTGGCATAAGCGGCCTGAAAGAGTGTTGCTTGTCCTCCACTCGGAGAGATCAGGAGTTTATTTATGGTGGCAATCTCTGTCAATTGCAGTGTGTAGCTTATGAGCTCATTGTCGAAGGCCAAATTTCAGTTTGTAGGGAGCTCGGGCTTCCCTTTGTAAGTGTCCCTTTGTGTTGGGCACAATAAAGCACATTTGGGGTGCGATTCAATCGAAACAATCACATTAAACTTTGAGAACCTTGTGACATTGTGTTTTTGAGCTTGCTGTGCAAATACTTCAAATCAGCTGCCTGGTAGCATCAGAGACTGCAGGTGAAGTACAGACCTATATTGCATTCTGTTGCCCTTGGGCACTAGACAGTGAAACTCTACTTATAGAGGTGATGAGCTTCAATTTCATATTGTTGGCAGTACATTTATCAATATTGCAATATTAATGTGCCAATTTTTTTTTTAAGTTAATTTTCAGTCCCTCCGACAGGTGCTGCTCTATTCAATGTGGGTGGGCTGACGGAAGTGTAACTGCATGTTCCCACCCACCTACAGTTTTGACCCTGTTTCCCAGGCAGTGTAGGGTGCAGGGACAGGTAGCATCGGCTCATTATCATGTCTGATACTCTGTCTGTAAGTATGCTATTTATGCTCAGAGTGGATGGAGTGATATTGTAGCTTTTTTCAAAGTCACTGATTAAAAATAATTACTACCCTCTTATTTTTTTTTCATATAATTCACAAGATAGATACGGTTGAGGAAAATCATTCGTACCAATCCCATCTCCTCCATCTAAAAATAATTTTCTGTTTCTTCCCCAAATCACAGCTTTTTGCCTCTACTATTCTACCGAGAAGTCTAGTCTGGGTTGATTGTGAAGAAGAATTTCATGACATCTACCCTAAATTTGCCTTTTGCCAGTTTGAATCCATGTCCCCATGTGCCACTATCATGGTTTAATTGGAAGTACTGTGCCAGATTTACTTCATTTATACTGTTTACCATATATATATATCGTACAAAGATAATTCAATGTGGGCCTATACTCTCTGGAGTTTAGAAGAATGAGCGGTGATCTCATTGAAACATATAAGATTCTGAGGGGGATTGACAGGGTGGATGCTGAGAGGTTGTTTCCCCTGGCTGGATTGTCTGGAACTAGGGGGCATAGTCTCAGGATAAGGGGTTGGCAATTTAAGACTGAGATGAGGAGGAATTTCTTCAATCAGAGGGTTGTGAATCTTTGGACTTCTCTACCCCAAAGGGCTGTGGCTGCTGAGTGGTTAAGTATATTCAAGGCTGAGATCGATAGATTTTTGGACTCAAGGTAATCAAGGGATATGGGGATCGGGTGGGAAAGTGGAGTTGAGGTCGAAGATCAGCCATGATCTTATTGAATGGCGGAGCAGGCTCGAAGGGCCATATGGCCTACTCCTGCTCCTAATTCTTATGTTCTTATTCTTAATTCATAGAATCATAGAATGATATAAGACAGAAAGAGGCCATTCGGACCATTGTGCCTGTGTCAGCTCTTTGAAAGAGCTATCCAGTTAGTCCCACTCCCCTGCTCTTTCCCCACAGCCCTGTAAATTTTACCCCTTCAAGTATTTATCCAATTACAGATGAAGGAGGGCATTATATAGAAAAGTGTTACCTGTGCGAGTTCCCCACTTAGTCGCCTCCTTTCAAGACTGAAAAGCCCAAAATTCTGCAGTTTTTCATTGCAACTTCTTACTGTGATGCTAGGGATCACTCTTGTGGCTCTTCGCTGAATTGCCCTCCAGGGCTTGAATGTCTCCGATGTGTTTCCATGACCACACCTCAGTATTGCTGTATAAGGCTATATGCATCGTGTACACCTGGTATCTTTGTAGTGTATTATAGAAATTACAATGCAGAAGGAGGCCGTTATATAGTACAGAAGGAGGCCGTTTGGCCCATTGCGCACTCATATCATCCTATACTATGGACTCAGAAGGTTTACTCAAAACAGAGGTAAGACTAATTGGCCTAAAATTTCCCGGCTTATCTCTTTCCCCTTTTTGGGAAGTTTCATGGTTATCTCTTTCCCCTTTGAGATATAACATTTGCTACTCTCCCGTTCTTTGGCCCAATTACTGGTTAGTATCTCTGCTGTCTCCTCCCCAACCTCCTTCAGTAGATGCATACCATTGGGGCTTTGTGACTTTTCTACTCTTAGTCCCATTAACTTTTTTAAAATTCAGTTTTATTTTGAATACTTACCTCCAGCAATGGCTCTTCAATATCCTCCTCCGCAAATCCTGCGGTCCCACTTTCACCTTCTTCTCTAAAAATGGAGGCAAACAAATTATTAAAGCATCTCTTCGATTTCCTCAATCTCAACTATAAGATTGCCCCATTGTAAGTGATCCTTATCCCCTCTATGACTACCCTTCCTTTTACTTCTTGTGTGCTTATAACAACCCTTGCCATTTTCCTTTGTTGATCACTTATCTTCTCTCATACGCCCTCCTAGTTTTCCTAATCTGGCTTTTTTGCTTCCCTTCTATACTAGAATATTCTTTATTATTCCCTCCCATATTTATCATATACCTTTTCTTGTAGATCTGATTTTTGCTCTGAGCTCTCTACTTATCCATGGAACCTTTGCCCTTGGCGTTTCTTCTAGTTGGAATGTACTAAATCTGTGCTTTATCCTTCTTGTATTTAAATATCTCCCACTGCTGTTTGGTCTGCCGTTTTTTCCAACCAGTTAGTCTGGGCTAGGGACCCTTTCACCTGACTGAAATTGGCTAATTTCCAGTCCAGTGCCTTTATTTTTGATTCCTCTCCAATTTCAATGTGAACCAGTTAGGTTCCAATGACTATTTTGTAAGTATTCTCCGACTTGCAGGTCACTTACTTGTCCTGCGTGGCTATCCAGTACAGCTCTCTTCCTGGTTGGACATTGAGTGTATTCTAAGAGTCCCTCCCTATTTTGACCACAGGTCTTAGCCCACTCTAACTTGGCATAATTAAAGTTGTCCAATATTACAACTCTGTCATTAAAGAAGGAACTTGCATTTATATAGCGCCTTTCATGACAAAAGGATGTCCCAAAGCGCCTCACAGCCAATGAATTACCACAGAGCTCTTTAAATTGACTGATAATTTCATCCTTGATTTCTTTTCTCACTACTCAGTGAATTCTTTTAATTCATTCACGGGATGTGAGCGTTGCCGGCAAGGCCAGCAGTAATTGCCCTCGAGAAGGTGGTGGTGAGCCGCCTTCTTGAATAAGTGGCTTGCTGGGCCATTTCAGAGGTCAGTTAAGAGTCAACCACATTTCTTTGGGTCTGGAGTCACATATAGGTCAGATGGCAGATTTCCATTAGTGAACCAGATGAGTTTTTATGACAATCCAGTAGTTTCATGGTCGCAATTACTGATACTAGTTATTTTATTTAATTTATTTAATTAAATTTAAATTCCCCAGCTGCCGTGGTGGGATTTGAACTCACGTCTCTGGATCATTAGTCCAGGCCTCTGGATTACTAGGCCAGTAACATAACCACTATGCTACTGTACCCCTAGCTGTAATAATAGTATAATGTACTCCAAATATGGTAACAGACCCCTCGCTATTTCTTACTTCATTCATTTGCTCTGCTTTTTGTTTTCTGTGCCCCTAGCCGTTTCTCTATCTGTGTGGGTTGTATTTCCACCTCATGCTCTGTCTGACTGTCATTATCAATAAAAAAAAACTTCTGTAACTGTAGCTATGTCTTAAATAAGATCACCCCTCCTCCCTTTTTTCCTTCTCTGTCTCTCCTGAAAATGTTATAACCAAGATTAGTTCTGGCTGAAGCCAAGTTTCTTTCAAGCTACATCATCACATCCCTCCATTCTAACTAACGCCTCTAGTTCCCTGAATTTATTTCTAATGCTTTACACATTTGTATATAAGCGTTACAATCTTGACACATTTATACTCCTCGGTATCCTTTTCTATTCTTTTTTTCCTTATTATTCTTTCCCTCACTATCCTGCCTCTTAATCGCAGCAAGGTCACGATGGAATAAATCATATTGAATCCTCAAGTTACTTGATATCGGATGTCTGCTCCCTATTCACAATTTCATTATACGGAAAAGTTTATAGGTAGCCTTTAAACAGCAGTTGGATAATATAAAATAAGTACTGACAAACAGTATGTTTCTCTTTCTAATGTTTAGGATTCTATAATTTTCAGGATCATATAACAGTATCAGTCGATTTAATTATCCTTGAAGAAAACAGATAACAATGATGGGGAATACAGTTCTCCCACTGTAAGAGGCCTCCCACTTCCCCATGAAGTATTGGACAGGTATTTTAGTTTCAGAGCACAGATGAGTGGAAATAAAAAATAGGAGTAGGAGTCGGCCATTTGGCCCCTCGAGCCTGCTCCGCCATTCAATAAGATCACGGTTGATCTTCTACCTCATCTCCACTTTCCTGCACTATCCCTATATCCTTTGATTCCCTTAATATTCAAATGTCCACCGTGTGCGTGTATGCTTTGAACGAGAATACTTACTGTGGATGTGTGCTTACCAGAAAAAGATATCAGGACCTGGAAGTGAATCATTTTTTTATATATTTGAATGACACCTTTCTTTTAAAGGTTTTTCCATCAGATGTTACATGGTGCGTTTTTATTGAAGGTCTACTTGAGGAACCGCAGTTCTGCAACACCATCTCTGTCCCAGGTTCTGTAAGGAAAGGACCCTGTTTATACGTCAGGGCGGTTTCTGCGGCAGCTGGCTTCACTGCACGTGTGAAATTGTGCAGTTTTAAAGTTGTGGTTTGCGGCTATGTGGCTGTTGCTGTTCCAGCTTTCGCAATAACTGGGAAGGTCCATGTTGGCCAGCGAATACAAAACCACGTCACTGAATTGTACAGACTGGCTGGGTTACACTCCGTCTACCTGTGGGCCGAAAGAGGTGGTTGCCTGTACCTCTGACAGCACGCTGCATTCTCTTCATGTTACCATCAGAGAAGGCGCTACTGCCAAAGACATCCAAAGGATACCGCCTGTTGGTGGTGTTGATGGCCTCTGGCGGTGGGAGCACCAACTTTCTACATTGCCGGTCTGTTGCTGATGGCAGAAATATTGTCGGCACAGAGCCAGCTATGTAAATGTAACAGTAGTGTGTGTGTGTGTGTGTGTGTGTGTGACGACAGGTGAGCTGAAAGCGCTCACTATAGGCAGGTGTTAAAAATGTATACTGAAGGGGCTGGGTGTGGCAGACTGATGAATCCGTATTCTTTTTAGGTACTTTTTCTGTTCTGTAATAACAAGGGCGTAGATTGACATGCTTGGTAAAACACAACTATATTTATTTGCATAAAACTTTTGAAAAAAAGAACTTGCGCCTTTCACGACCTCCGGACGACCCAAAGCACTTTACAGCCAATGAAGTCCCTTTGAATTGCAGTCACTGTTGTAATGTAGGAAATGCGGCAGCCAATTTGCACACAGCAAGCTCCCACAAACAGCAAGGAGATAATGATCAGGTAATCTGTTTTTTAGTGATGTTGGTTGAGGAATAAATATTGGCCATGACACCAGGGAGAACTCCCCTGCTTTTCTTCAAAATAGTGCAGTGGGATCTTTTACGTTAACCTGAGAGAGCAGATGGGGGTTCGGTTTAACGCCTCATCTGAAAGACGGCACCTCCAACAGTGCAGCACTCTCTCAGTACTGCACTGGAGACACAGTAGGCTTCTGGGCACTCCATCTGTACAATGTAACTCTGTAAAAATGCTTGATTTGGTGTACTTTTAAGCTACACATTGGTTCACTGAAAGAATTTCTAATATATATATTTTTTTAAACCTGGAGGGGGAAGTTGCTGTGTTTTTTTTGGTTCCAAGACCTTTTCCTTTGTATGTGAGGTATTGCCCAGTTGCAAAAAGAGCTCGTAGATGCTTCACCATGTAAAATACATGTCATACTGCCAATGTTCCCTTTTTTTTTCCGGTGTGTGTTCCCTTTAAATTTGCTGCGCAGCTGTGCATGCGTGGTATCTTTTCCATCGTCAGCCGCTGGTGAGCGGTCTGCGCAGGACCTCCTGATTGGCTGTGTACCTTAGGGGGAAGATTGCATACTGTTACAATTTGCACTACGCCATTGTTAGACATCGGAAAAGGGGTTTTTAAGACTTTTATAAGGAATCGATTTTTTTTTTTCACATTTCGGGGAAAACTCCTAATTTTGTCCCAGGTGCGACCAGACCACGCATCAGCTATTGCCACATGGGCTACCTGATCCAAGGTCTGCGACCGCACCACTCAAAACAGCAGACAAAAGCAGCTTGGGGAATTCCTCCGCTACTGACTTTTTCCTCCCGTCCAGTGGCATGGGGAAATCAGTCGATGTAATATCACTCAGTCCGGAAACATTTTAATTTCAGAATCTAAATGTCTTTTTTTTTTGCTATGGTTGAATGAGTTGAAACTTTTATTTTCAAGAAATATATGGTGTGAGTTCGGTGCTTTCCTTGGGCCCCGCTTGTTTACGCTGATTTATGCCCATTTATGCCCGTTTTTACGTGCGGGCGTATTCTAATGAGATTGGCAGGAAATTTGAGCGCAACTCGACATCGGCGGAATGGACGTGTTTCGGGCCTAATTCCCACGTTGCGTCCACGGGTGAGATTCTAGGCCCTTGTTTTTTAATGGAATCGTGTTGTCCTGTTTTGGGTCAGCTTTTGCTGACCGTTCAATGCTAGCACTAGCTTGTGGTCTTGTATGTGGTGAAGGGTTAATGATTGCGACCTATTCACTGCAAATTTTATCAAATTTTATGATAAATAATTGATCACTGGGAAATAGTCCAGTCTGAAGTTATTTTTCAAGTCCTAAGCGTTTTAGTTACTTCATACGGTTTTTGTAACACTTCATGTACTGTTCTCTCATTGCTATTCGCCAAAGTTTGCAGACTAGATAACAGACACGTAGCTTTCTCTGAATTAGCAGTAAACATTCTATAATCAAATTAAAAGTGACATTGACCTGTTTTTGGGGATAACACAATTTCATGTCAGAAGTTTGCAAACTGAAGGTAGAATTGGCAAGATTTTTTTCTGTGTTGACTTTGAAACCTTCCTCAAATTTCAGCAAAATCCCTGTTTTCAAACTTTATCTAAATCCCCGGCTTACAGATTCCTCTATAAATGCCCATGAGTAACACAATCGTGGCTGTTTGATTCTAATCAATCTGTCCTGCCTTTGTCAAAATGTGGGGACTTGTACAGAGTCCATTCTGCTGACAGTGATTCTTTTTCTTTTACTCTGTCCTTGCGCTGTGGCTTGTTGCGAATGCATTTTTGAAAGTTTGGTGCGCCATTTACCCAATATTAACGCACAATAGCTAATCAGTATCTTTTTCTGGAGCGGTAATTTGTGAAATAATGCAGGGGTCAAGGGTGTCACTGTCAGTCAAATGGACGCATCCACTCCCGAGACTGCATCGCTGGCATGCGGCTGTGGGACCTGGATCTTTTGAAGCCGGGAGAAATTGCCAAGCCAGCTCTTCCAAAGGCCGGGCTTGATAGTGGTTTCAATTGAATTGGGGTCTCCGGTCTCTCAGGTGCTGACAGAAGCCTGGGCATGTGATTATTTCTGATTTAATAACATGAAGGGGAAGCGAGCTTCGGCTGATAATTAGGCCTAATTAGTGAGAATGTGTTGATGGACAAGCCATCATATGGTCACAAGGAAACAAACTTTCTTTATCCAAGGCTTAGAGTCAGATTACAGTTCCTGTGTTATCTGCTTCTGCTGACTACAAGGCTGACTCTTGGTTACTTCTTCAAAGAGGAATGGGATCCCACAATATATGGGATTGGGATGAGAATATTGAAAAAGAAAATCTCTTTGATTCATTCCAACTAAATTAATTCCTTTCCCCCCCCTCGTAAATTATCGCTGTCTTAAAGTTTAAATTACCGAAGTGATCCAATTTCAGCTTTGGAAATGCAATGAATAAGAATCTGTGCTCAATTTATTACTCAATGGGTCCAAAGCTGCTTATTGCCTTATGCTGATATAGCGTAGCTAGCATTTGTTGGGTTTTGTTAAAATGTGCTTTTCTTGCTTTTTTCATAACCTGCAGGTCCTTAGTGTAAGTAATAGAAGTGGAACTGGTGCTGTGTTCTGATTGACTTTAGCAGTCTTTGCCACACAGTAAACCTACAGCCACAAACTGAATGTCGCCTATTGTTTTCGTATTTAACACAATACATTACAGACTAATTTCTGTAAACAGTCTGTGTCCTGTACCTGTACCAGCACAGTATACAAAGTTAAAACATTTGAATATCAAACAATGTGCTAAGTTTTGATATTTGTGTTTTTAAATCTAGGTACTATGCCCAAATTTCTGTACTATATATAACTATTAAAATCGCCTGACTGCTAATAGTGTAGCATGAATCATGAATTTTTATGTCAATAGATCTCTAGCCATGTCAACCATGTGAAATTAATTGCTTTGTGTTACACTAAAATAGCATTTCTCGTGTTTGGTCAAATGTTGATAAGTGAAAGCCTTTGAACAAACATCTCCTCAAAGGAGAAATGCGCTAGCACAGAACATACTTCCTAACTGTTAAGAGTACATGGCTGTGAGAACAGCTATCTTAATCGCTCAACATTTACTTAGGAAGCACTACCCGGCGCTGGCCTTAATTAGGGAGGCTGGGCTGACAAATCTGTGTGGCTGACAGATTAGCAATGCACAATTAAGCTAGGGTCCTTAACCAAGCAGTTTTCTGATCAAGACAGGATATCCAGTTCTTCTAGATGTTGCTGACATTACCCGCAGAAGCGAGCTCACGTGAAGCGTTGAAAAAAACATGAGACTTATTATTGGGCCGAAAAATAACTTTTATGTGCAGTCATTGCACCCTTGGCCTGATGAGCTAAATGAAATCTCCCAGAAGGTGGGGGTGGGGTGGGGGGGGGGGGGAAGTTGGAGTCTTACGTGTAGCATGCACCCGTATCTGTTGCACTTGATGTGTGAAGTATGTGTCACACTTGTACCTGACTGGCTGAAATGTCATTCATAAAAACAGGAAGAAATCACAACTGAATAGATATGGAACATACCAACGAGCACATAGCAAATGGGGATAAAAGCTACCAATTGACAGCAAACCGTGCAGGAGGTGGGGTCGGGGCAGGGGCTCAGGAGGCTGGCTGCCAAATATCTGCTCAACATTTGAGGGAGGCTGGGGGGAGGGCGAGGGATAAGGAAGCTCCGCTATTCTAAGAGAGCGTCCTGCTGGAGTTGCACGTCTTTCGAGACTTTTTCTCTTGAGGTCTCTCTGCCATTATTGGGCCACAGACATCCTGCAATTATTTTCAACTGAAGTAGTTTATTCTTCTCCTTCTGAGATTTTTCTTCATGGCTCACTTTACATTTTAAATCTCTCTGGCGTCCTCCGTTTTGCATTATTGCCTCTGTCTGCAGCTGTCCATATTGGATTTGGTTGCTTATTTTTCTGATAAATAGGCTTTCTGTCCTGCCATTTCTTAGTTTAGTTTAGGGATTCCCTAAAGGTACTGTTTGGGCTGTCGCGCTATGTTCAATGTTGCCCCATTGCTTTCCAGTTTGTCACGTAACGTTATATTAATTGCACCACCTACTGGTGTGGTTTCTTTGGAATTCTGAGACCGTGCACCATTTAAATTTTTTATATATAATATGAACTCGATTTGGGTATAATGGGGCATAATATCAAAATTTGCAGATGACCCAAAAATAGGGAGCATGGTTAATTGTGAAGAGTGACTGCAAGTGACTTCAGGAGGACATTGACAGGTAGACTGGGTCGATGGATGTCAGATGAAACTTAATGTGGAGAAATGTGAGGTGCAGCTTTGAAGAGTGCGCGGTGACCTGCTCTGTGTATGCTGATCTTAAAGAAAGAAGGACTTGCATTTATATAGCGCCTTTCACGACCACCGGACATATATGGAGAATGCATTCCTCCTCCATTGCATTCATATAAGGGAAATGTCTTGCGCTTATTTAGTACTTCCCCGTAATTGCTTGGTTAAAATCAGAAATTCACCATATGATAAATGTCAAACTGTATCTAGCCATTCTATTGCACAGGGCTACCCAGAGATGTTCATGATTTTTAAACAATGTATATTATCCAAATACTGTAGTACCTGTTTTGTGCCGTAAGTCCACTTGGTGAATATCCATTTGTGGTTTTCTAAATCTACATTGTCACTGCAAATGTTTATCTATTTGGTGCTGTCGATTCGCTATAGAATGTACTTCCGCTGTTCTCATGTGGCTCGTAGTGGAGCATGAGGTGTTTGCTATTTTGTTTAAAAAGTCTAGAATATGCATTTGTGCAGCAACAGACATAGCTAATGCATTATGAATTAAGGAATATTAGATCCATTTTGAAACCCTTGTTGCGTTACTCATTGAATGTCCTCTCTGCAGATTTCCGCGGCGACCCGATGGCCCTGCATCCCCCTGACCCAAAGTTTGTGCTTCGAGGGACTGGAGCTTCAGTAAACACTCTGCATTTCTGCTGCAGCGATCAGGAGGGCTGCGATCCTAAACTCTTCTCAGGGTGAGAAACGTCTCCTGTGGTGCATGGAGTAGTCTGCTGAAACTTAATACAAAAGTAGCACGTGTGTGTGTGTGTTTAACTAATAAAATGGAAGATTTCCCATCGCGTTAAGGTGAAAGGGTTTGGCTACCAGCGCTGGCACCCTGTGGTGTGCTGCTGCTTGCAGGAAGATGCTTGAGCAAACTTACTGCAAACTGCTTATTGTGACATTTCCAACATGTTCCACTGCAATGATGCCATCAGGCAGCAGTTTTCTGTAACAACCTTGACCATTTTAAAATCTGCAATACGCATGCAACATATATAGTGATAAACTGATGTTGGGCATGCTAGTGAGTAAATGTTTTCCTAACTGGGGTATTTTTTGGGCGGAGGGAAGGAATATTTTTTATGTTCAACATCAATCCAATAGAAAACTGCTATAGAAATAAAACCATGGTGTAAAGTTTTTGGAGTATTTGACGGCAATGTTTATAAGGCAAATAATTACTGGCCACTGGCGTGTCCCTGATGATGGCCCTGCCCTCTCCTGGTCAGTAGTTTAACTCTGTGCTGCTCTTGATACAAAGGAAACCAGTCAGCATGTGACTTGTACAGCACCTGTTAAGTGCCTTAACAGCCCTAAACATTTAGAGAAGAGTGGTGTAGCTACTGAATTAGCTGTGGAGGGTGGAGAAACATAGGAACATGAGTAGGCAACACGGACTGCAACAGTTCAAGAAGGTGGCTCCGCACCGGCGGCTCAGCACCACCTTCTCAAGGGCAGTTAGGGATGGGCAATAAATGCTGGCCCACATCCCATGAACGAATAAAATAAAAAGGCCATTCAGCCCCTCGAGCCTGTTCCGCCATTCAGTTAGTGATAGCGTGGCAGCTCCCCTTGACGCTGCTGTCTCTGTTTCTATCATTGAAGTGCTGGCTCACCAACAACTGAACGTTGAGTTGGTAGATTACACTACAACCAAGGCCTGCTGGGCCTGGGTGCAGAGCGTTAATAGAGACGTTTGTGCATGGAGGCAGTGGGGCTTCTTTATCTGGCAGCCCTCCGGCATTTTAAAAAATTCATTCTTTGGATGTGGGCGTCGCTGGCAAGGCCAGCATTTCTTGTCCGTCCCCAGTTGCCCTTGAGAAGGTGGTGGCGGGCCTCCTTCTTGAACCGCTGCAGTCCCACCGTGCTGTTGGCTGGGAAGTGCCAGGATTTTGACCCAGCGACGATGAAGGCTGCAGAAAATATGACTGTCTGTGGATATACCCTTGATGTGGAGATGCCGGTGTTGGACTGGGGTGGACAAATGTGAGAAGTCGCACAACACCAGGTTATAGTCCAACAGCTTTATTTGAAATCACAAGCTTTCGGAGCGCTGCTCCTTCGTCAGGTGAAGTCTTGGGCTGAGAAAAATTTAGAGGTGCATGATGCATAAGGTAAACATGGGCTAATTGTTCACTTTAAATATATTGGCCCAAAAATTTGTGTTGATACGCGAGAGTACGCACTGTGTACTCTCGCGTATTCTGTCTCCAATTGCCGGTTTTCTGCATGCACTGCGCATGCGCTGAAAACCGGCACTTGGTGAATGGAAAAGGGGGCGGTTCCTAGCTGAACCGCATGCGCGCTACAGGCTGCGCGCATGCAGTGCACTTAGTGGTTTCAACGCGCAGGTAAGTATGGAAGATTTTACACATAAAAAAAGGAGGAGTAAGACCCACTTTTAACAAGGTAAGTAGTGAATTAAGTATTATTTTGAATTTTTTTTAACAGGTATATCTTTTTTAGAGACTTTAAAGACAGGTAAGTTTATTTTTATAACTTTTTAAAAGATTTAAAAATTTTTCAAAAATTTAATTTTTTATTTAAAATGGTTAATTTATTTAACTATACTTATTTTATTAATGTGATGGTTTTTTTTTAAATTTAATTGAGGTTTAGCTGGTCTTTTGGGGGGCTATAGTATTCATAGCTTTCACAGCACTTATGTGAAAGTTATGAATGGACGATGGTGTGCTGCCATTGGCTCTAACTGAGTCACGTGATCCCACAGCTCGCACGAATTAACTACGCCTGTGGGATACGCAAGCCCAGCACAGCAGCTGTCCAGAACATCAAGTTCATGCGAGCTGGAACTGAAAAAGCCAACGCGCAGTGAGAGATCGCGGGGAAGCCTTACCCTCGCACGAAGGCTTCCTCACGAATTTTTGGGCCATTGTATCTTAAGCATCAGCCCTGTTGTCATGGTGACTGCTATCATCAGCCAAAGTCAAAGAGGAAAGGTGCAAATTCCCAGGAGCTGCCCATCCACTCCTTGGGGAAAAAAAATGTTGGAATAGCGCAAGGTTAAGAGTCATCTTGGCTCCTGAGGTATCTGGGAGATGCTTAGCTTGACATCACACACTATCTGCATGTTGACTAAGTAATATCTTTTATCAATTTCTGTACGGTATTAATTGGCCTGAGGTGCTCAAATGGGCTGGATCCTTGGGAAGTAGTTGATATCGAAGAAGCCTTGCTGCAATGAGGTGCTAGAATGCAGATAGTGCAGTGTGTGCCTTTTGCAGATCCCCTCAACACTGTGGATATATCAGCGCACCAAGGAATGGCTCAGTCTTGTCAAATCACCCGTGGGATCTAGGAAGGAAACTGAGGCAGGGCTCTGGTTATTTCAAGAGTCACAGGCAGAGTTGTGCTCACAATTGCTCAGTACCCAACAGAGGTGTTGCGTGCAGTGCTCTTCAGCCTTATCCAGATATTTGGTCCTGAGATATCTTTCGTTCTTAGGATGTGGGCACGGGCTGCCCACCCCTAGTTGCCCTTGAGAAGGTGGTGGTGGGCCTCCTTCTGGAACCGCTGCAGTCTGTGTGGTGAAGGTGCTCCCACAGCGCTGTTAAGTAGGGAGTTCCAGGATTTTGACCCAGCGATAGTGAAGGCTGCAGAAAATATGACTGTCTATATCTTTTCCTGAGGCTGTCGGGGTTCTATGCATCCAGTTTCTGCCTCCTGTGCCTTTGCACAAAATACAAACAAATACTGGCAATGCCACAAATTTTGTGAACTATGCAGCATTTGCACCATTCTGGTTACTTCAGCTCCAGTTGAAAGTGAGGACAGATGACTAGAATATTTAAGTAGAGATCAGCAGACGATAGCTCCGGCAGAACCAGTAATACTACAAAGGGGCTTTAATTGACGAGCTTCATACCAGCAAAAAAAAATATCCTGAGAACTCCTCCAACTATCATCTACAACAGCGGGACCACAAATTTCGATATTTTCCACTGGATGACCGTGGTCGCTAGCACAGAAGAAAGTGGAGAAATTAGCCCCTGCAGAAAAAACAGATCTATATCACAATCCGTCTTTCTAGTAGAACTTCCCAATTAAAATCAAATATAACTTGTAAAATATTTTTAAGTTTCATGTTCACAAAATTGAGGTAAATACTTTCCACTGATACTAATTGGCCCTGTGACCCAAGGTGGGTAAATGGAGTTAAGATGCAGATCAAGCACCATCTATTTGAATGGCAGAACAGGCTCGAGAGCAATGTTCCCGTTAAGGTGCGCGCACAGTAACTGAAAGGTCCCGTGCAGGCCGCTCACCGGCTTTCACATTGTTAATACCACGCATGTGCAAAAATTTAAAGGGACCGCGCATTAAAAGAAACAGGCTGCGCAGAACAAAGCTCAGCTTGCAGAGCACATAGCTCGAGGGGCTGAATGGCGTACTCCTGTTCCTATGACTGATGTATAGGAAATATGTGGACAAAAATGAGAAGTCGCACAACACCAGGTTATAGTCCAACAGATTTATTTAAAATTACAAGCTTTCGGAGCTGTCGCCCCTTCCTCAGGTAAAGGTACAATGAGTGAATCTACAATATTTCACAGTATATAAACACAGAAACTGCAGAGATACAATCTTTCAGGGAAGGTGTCCTTACATCAAAGACACGCCAGAGCACAGCCAAGACAATGAGATGTGTCACATGAGGAAATATGTGGGGGAAGCTGTATAGCACTATCAAGTGACTTTCAGAAAGGTACAGCATAATCTAAATAGTTATCGTTTCATCATGTCACATACAGTTCTAGCTTCCATGCCATTATAGTCCGTGTTGAAACTGAGGAGAACCTCCTTTTATAAGAGCAATTGGTCGGCTGATCTGGAAGTTAGCCCCGTTGATATGAATGGGGAAAAATCGATACGTGCAGCAACCACACTCCTACTCTAAAGTGGAGTAGATTGTACTCTGTCTGAATCAAGGATTAATCCGGAAATGGGAAATCGCGACGCCTTGCAATGACTAAGATTGCACTTCCTTGAGGTTTTAATTCTGAACTAGTGGCGACTGTAGTCTGCATTTTCTTTGTTTGAATTTTAAAGTTTGAAGAACGAAAGTTGGAGTTGAAAAGTTGGTTTTGTTTCAGAATGTGACTGGAACTGATTGAATGTCAAAAATGAGTCTGAACACTAGGCCCAAAATTATCATAAAAAGAAAAATCCAAGTGGGCTATCTGCCCAGCCTCCTCGGGAAGATTCTGTCATGAACGTGTTGCCAAATTACATGTTTCACTTGCTGCCTCGCCCCAGCACACACCATCATCAAATTGTTTTGAGGGTTGAGCTGATTGCAAATTGCTACATAATTCAAGCTTATTGTAATTGTCCTTTTGTGTAAGTGGCCCAAAGAATGATTCCTTGTGATCTTTTTGCTCCAAAGCGCTAACTAAGGATAATTGCTACTAAAGAAGCTAAATTATAATTGCCGCTGTCTGGTCTTGTGGTGTGACGTCGAATTTGATGTGGGACTTGGACTAATGGAGCTCTTCAACAAACTATTGACTTTGAGCGCTGCCAGATCCCAGGTGATTTCCAGTATTGCTTCACACTGTCATTTACAAGGGTGTATTTTGAAGCTAGAGAAAAGATCATTTGGAATTTTTCCAGATTAATTACGATCTATTAGAAGGAAGGGTGGATGTGGTCAGGTTTCTTCTTGACTTAAGTAGTGTTGTTCCAAAAAGAAAAATGAAAATCTGCAAGCTGTTTTTTTTCCCCTCCTAATATCCGTCTATTTTCAAGAGGACTAGAAGTAGCTCCTTTTATTCATTGTTTCTTGTAGTCTCTACAGGGATATTCAGGACTGCAGTAGCAGGCAGAATAAGAATTTGTCACTTTATTTGGGTTTGACTGCGTGCTGCTCTGTCTTCTCAGCTTAGTTTAAATTGTTTGCTTTAACGTTCTATTTTTGTAGGTATTGGTTTAGAAGAAATACTTGGCGCAAAGCATGCTTGTTTCTCGAATGATACTCAGTCCTCCGAGATTCAAGACGCACCAGTTATGGGAGGCTGGCTGCCTTTGGTCTTTGGAATGCTTGTCCTGCTCTCTCCTCCTGTGGTTCGGTGTCACGAATGTTTTTATTGATGACGCTCTTGTGAAGCGCCTTGGGACGTTTTGCTACATTAAAGGCGCTGTATAAATGCAAGTTGTTGTTGCTTGAACCCAAGCTGTGACTGACATTCAGACAAGGCTTTAGTATCAATTTTGGTTTAGAAAGTTGGCGAATGGGGGGCAGAGATGAGTGAAGTATTAACGGAACCAGTCCCACGCTGCAGAAGCTCAGTACTGTTGCCCAGTAATTGAGGGTGCTGATGACAACACCACATTTCAGATAGTCTTGTCCAGGGGTCGGTTGGGGAAGGGGGGTCAAAGTAACCGTGTGAGGTGAAATGGGAGAAACGCCAAATAAAATGTTATACAAATATTAACACATTGGCCCGTATTTTCCGATTCCCTACGGGTGTGTTCGAGGTGTGTACACACCCGTAGGGACCTCGCAAATGCCGGTTGACAGATCGGACGCCTGCCCTGGAGAATGGCCTCTGCGGGTGAAGAGTTCCGCTTTCAGCAGAACCTTCGCCCGCTGAAAACCCTTAAAAATCTTACGCCTGGTAAAAGCAGGTGTACGGCCTGCTTTTACCAGCATAAGAGTTTTTAAAAAAAAAAGGAAAAAAAAATTTTTCCCACTCATTTGTAATTTAAAAATACTTTTAAAAAAGGTAAGTTTATTTTTAGCCCTGTAAAAAACTTCAATTTTTTTTCAAAAAATTTAATTTTTCTTTAAAATATTTAATTTAATGTAAGTTTAACTAATTTTAAAAACGTGATTTTAAAAAAAAATGTATTTAATGTTTTGTTGTGTTTTTGGAGTGATCTCCATTCATACTTTTGATGGGTCTAAGCTGAGACCTGTCAAAAGTATGAAGGGGGATTCCCTTCTCCCATTGGCTCCCCATGGCCCACGTGATCCCAGGGACGCTTGCGAACCGCGTGCGCCCCTGGGATACCTGGGCCCTGCGCATTTCGTTGTGGAGAGGCCCAGGATCGGAAATGTCCGGACCTCGGGTAAGGGCGTAGATTTTTTCCAGATCGGAGGCCTCCACACACAGGAAGCCTCCGATCGGAAAATACGGGCAATAGTGTTTTGATACTCAAAATAATCATACTTACTGAAAAATATAGTTTGTGGTTTTTAATAGGACGGGACCTCATTTTATTTAAAGCATTTTAGAAACATAGAAACATAGAATCTAGGAGCAGGAGTAGGCCATTCGGCCCGTCGAGCCTGCTCCGCCATTCAATACGATCATGGCTGATCATCCAAATCCAGTACCCTGTCCCTGCTTTAATCCCCACAGTACACATATCCTACCCTACCCCCGTAACCCCACGTATTTAATTCCCCCTAACATATCCCATCCTATCCCCATAACCACACATATTTAATCCCCCCTAACACTAAGGGTCAATTTATCATAGCCAAATCAACCTAACCCACACATTTTTGGACTGTGGGAGGAAACCGGAGCACCCGGAGGAAACCCACGCAGACACGGGGAGAATGTGCAAACTCCACACAGACAGTCACCCGAGGTCAGATTCGAACCCGGGTCTCTGGCGCTGTGAGGCACCAGTGCTAACCACTATGCCACCGTGTTGCCCAATTTTATTGGCTTCCAGTATTTTTGGTCTCTGAGTCATGCAAATCCTTGGCCATCCCACTCCCAAGGCCTTTGCAAATGCTCTTGTGTTGCACGACAGTGATCTAAAGCGACTTCCGATTCCTCGTTTCTGCCCTCCGTGGGACACAGTAAACTTGAGTTTGATGCTTCCTCCTCGGCACAGTAGAAATCAGGAGCTCGGCCTGTGTGGAGATCATGGGCGTGAACTTGCACCGTAACACTCTGACAGTGCGTTGGAGCTCTCGCGCTGAGCACCATTGCTGCCCGTTATGCTTTGTTTTGTCATGCTTGTGTTGTGCTTTGATGAGTGCGCACCAGACTAGAACATAAATTAGTCACTGAAAATCTTGTTTAACTGTGTTTACAGCTGTTGCACACCACCAGACCGCCTAGAGTCAACACTTTACTGTAAATCAACCTCTGCCACTGAACATTACTGATGCCATAGGCTTTTGTTTGCAGAACTGAATGTAAAAGCTTAAGCTGTATTTTAAATATGATGTACAATCTTATGTTGACCATATAACTTAAATTTTTCTTCTAACAGCTCAGCTAATGGTCTAATACACATATGGAACTTAAAGACACACAGAGCAGATACAGTGCTGGAAAGCCACGGTGGAGAGTCTGTTTTATGGATACAAACTTTGCAAGGGAGGGACTCCCTCATCAGGTTAGTCTGCTCTGGAATCTGCTCCTTCTCAGTGGAAAATGGATGGACAAACATAGAGATCACTACACGGTGGTTGAATTTCCCGAGAGCTGCAACGTGTGCATGTTTTAAGGCAGAGGAAATTTGGACATGGCATGGCTCAGAATAACACACAAACCCAGAGGGTGTTGAGGTGACTGTGCGTCTGTTGCTGCTCCAACTGAGATCAGCTATCCCAGCACAGGCTGGCATCGAACTTGGGACCTTCTTGACATCTATAGCTCAGCTGCTCATTGGTAAACTCGCCGAGTTATCAGAGGAGCTTTCACAAAACTTAACGGGTGGGGGAAAAAATTAACTAATTGAGAAAGATCATTTTTTTAAAAATTCGTTCCTGGGATGTGGGCGTCGCTGGCAAGGCCAGCATTTATTGCCCATCCCTAATTGCCCTTGAGAAGGTGGTGGTGAGCCGCCGCCTTGAACCGTTGCAGTCCTTCTGGAGAAGGTATCCCCCACAGTGCTGTTAGAGAGAGAGTTCCAGGATTTTGACCCAGCGACGATGAAGGAATGGCAATATAGTTCCACATCAGGATGGCGTGTGACTTAGAGGGGAACTTGGAGTGATGGTGTTCCCATCGCTATCATCAGTGCAAAACGTTTAACATTTTATCACGTTGGCCTTTGCTCTGTTATAGTGATTCAGTGAAAACATCTAAATTGAGTCGAAGGCGTAGTCATTTAGTTTAAAATACAAGACACCTTCCCCACAACGTAATCGGTACATCCACTGCACGCTGTCTTACATAGACCATGATGTGGAGATGCCGGCGTTGGACTGGGGTGGACAAAAATGAGAAGTCGCACAACACCAGGTTATAGTCCAACAGATTTATTTAAAATTACAAGCTTTCGGAGCTGTCGCCCCTTCGTCAGGCAAAGTTACTGTGAGAGAATCTATCAGAATTCACAGAATATAAAAACACAGAGAAAATGCATAATTACATAGACCAGATAGGGCCCTGGTTCATGCTGAGTTAACTGATCTCCGTTGTGGAATAAGCACTATAATTCAACTCAATGTCTCTGGGCTAAGGAGGGAAATTATCCAATGGTATTCCTGCTCCTGTTTGCTATCCAATGAATCCAGCCGGGAAGTAAGTGTGTGTATTGGACAAGGTGTATGTGTGTTGAGGATAGGATTAATGTCATCCAGTGGCTCAGTTGGTAGCACTCTCGCCTCTAGTCTGAAGGTTGTGGGTTCAAGTCCCACTCCAGAGACTTGACCACACTCCAGTGCAGTATTGAGGGAACGCTGCACTGTCGGAGGTGCCGTCTTTCGGATGAGACATTAAACTGAGGCCCCGTCTGCTCTCTCAGGTGGTAAAAGATCCCATGGTACTATTTCGAAGACGAGCAGGGAGTTATGTCCTGGCCAATATTTATCCCTAAACCAACAGATTATCTGGTCATTATCGCATTGCTGTGTGTGGGAGCTTGCTGTGTGCAAATTGGCTGCCACGTTTCCCACATTACAACAGTGACTACACTTCAAAATGCACATCATTGGCTGTAAAGCACTTTGGGACGTCCGGTGGTCATTAAAGGCGCGATATAAATGCAAGACTTTCTTTCTCCTTTCTTAGGCTTGGCTGTATTGAGTGAGTACTGATACTCACAATATTGCTGCTCTATTTGCCTTGGGGCCTCTATTCTAGTTCTGCCTGGCTGTGGCATGTTGGCCAAGCTCTGATTGACTGCTGTTCTCTCTGTTATTCTTCCAGTCCAGCAAAAAACCTTCTGGAGCTCTAGGTTTTTTATTTGTCCCTCTTCCTTGGGAGAAGTGCCCGACTTTCACTTGACAACCACCCATGACTGAAATCAGAAACTTGCACGGTGTAGGAAATTGCGCGTGCAGACCTGGGTCCCGTCACACTGTGATGCTTTGTGTCGCAGCCTTCCTGAGCGTGGCTCTAGAGTAAGCCGTTGCATGTGGCCCTCGATTTGAAATATAGGGAGCTTTAGCAACACACATGGAAAGTGGTCTCTTGGAATAAGTACTGAAGAACCACTGGCAACCATGGAATCGTACCTGATAAGGGAATTAAGGGTTATGGGGAGCGGGCAGGGAAGTGGACGTGAGTCTAGGTTCGGATCAGCCATGATCCTATTGAATGGTGGAGCAGGCCCGAAGGGTCGTATGGCCTACTCCTGCTCCTACTTCTTATGTTCTTATGTACACTGCTGGAATCAGTGTTTCAGGAGAGGAGGGACAAAAATGTGTTCTGAACAATAGAAGGGTCATCGACCTGAAACGTTAACTCTGTTTCTCTCTCCATAGATGCTGCCTGACCTGCTGAGTATTTCCAGCATTTTCTGTTTTTATTTTATAATGGGATACTCTGTTTGACTTGGAATTGTTTAAAAGAAAAGAAAATTCGCAAATGTTTAAGCCATTGACTTCATTGCTCACGATTTAAAATCATTGCAACCGAGGAAAGCTTTATTCTGATTGCAAATTAATGCTAATTTAATGAAGAAAATGTGGCCAGGGTTTTGCTGTGTTTGATGTGTTTCATATTTTCATGCAGCCAAGGTCGTGACTCAGCTGTCTGCACATGGGACCTATCAGAAGGGCGCACTGCAGTGACGGAGAGCATTCCTTTGGATAGCTATGGATTCTGTCAATGTTCACTAATGGAAAAAGATAGTGGCCGCTACCTTTTAGCTTCACCGGGCAAGGCTCTGTCAGAGGTAATACTTTACAAGATTCTGAAGGGGATTGACAGGGTAGATGCTGAGAGGTTGTTTCCCCTGGCTGGAGTGTCTAAAACTAGGGGGCATAGTTTCAGGATAAGGGGTCGGCCATTTAAGACTGAGATGAGGAGGAATTTCTTCACTCAGAGGGTTGTGAATCTTTGGAATTCTCTGCCCCAGAGGGCTGTGGATGCTGAGTCTTTGAGTATATTCAAGGCTGAGATAAATAGATTTTTGGACTCTAGGGGAATCAAGGGATATGGAGATGGGGCGGGAAAGTGGAGTTGAGGTCGAAGATCAGCCATGATCTTATTGAATGGCGGAGCAGGCTCGGGGGACCGTATGGCCTACTCCTGCTCTTATTTCTTATGTTTCTTACCATATGGATGTGATAATCATAATATGGTTATAAAATTAAATAAATCTGTTGGACTATAACCTGGTGTTGTGCGACTTCTCATAATCATAATACACAGATATTCAGTGCCGTTGCTTAGGGTCTGTTGAGGTAGAGCTCTCATGAAAAGTCTGATTCAATGCTCAGTGCCTTCTCTTAATATTGTCTCGACCCCATTTACCAGCACCTGGAGCACTGCAATTTTTTTTTACATTTTTACATTTCATAACATCTTGTGAATGAACAGCGCATACATTGGATGTCGGTTAAGAACATAAGAACATAAGAAATAGGAGAACATAAGAAATAGGAGCAGGAGTAGGCCAATCGGCCCTTCGAGCCTGCTCCGCCATTCAATAAGATCATGGCTGATCTGATCCTCACCTCAAATCTAAAGAACACAAGAAGTAGGAGCAGGACCCGGCCACTCAGCCCCTGGGCCCGCTACGCCACCCACAGGGCCTCGACCGATCCGAACTCAGCCTCATGTCCAATTTCCTGCCCGCTCCCCCGTAACCCCTAATTCCCTTTACTTCTAGGAAACTGTCTATTTCTGTTTTAAATTTATTTAATGATGTAGCTTCCACAGCTTCCTGGGGCAGCAAATTCCACAGACCTACTACCCTCTGAGTGAAGAAGTTTCTCCTCATCTCAGTTTTGAAAGAGCAGCCCCTTATTCTAAGATTATGCCCCCTAGTTCTAGTTTCACCCATTCTTGGGAACATCCTTACCGCATCCACCCGATCAAGCCCCTTCACAATCTTATATGTTTCAATAAGATCGCCTCGCATTCTTCTGAACTCCAATGAGTAGAGTCCCAATCTACTCAACCTCTCCTCGTATGTCCACCCCCTCATCCCGGGGATTAACCGAGTGAACCTTCTTTGTACTGCCTCGAGAGCAAGTATGTCTTTTCTTCAGTATGGACACCAAAACTGTATGCAGTATTCCAGATGCGGTCTCACCAATACCTTATATAACTGCAGCAATACCTCCCTGTTTTTATAATCTATCCCCCTAGCAATAAAAGCCAACATTCCGTTGGCCTTCTTGATCACCTGCTGCACCTGCATACTAACTTTTTGATTTTCTTGCACTAGGACCCCCAGATCCCTTTGTACTGCAGTACTTTCCAGTTTCTCGCCATTAAGATAATAACTTGCTCTCTGATTTTTCCTGCCAAAGTGCATAACCTCACATTTTCCAATATTGTATTGCATCTGCCAAATCTCTGCCCACTCACCCAGCTTGTCTATATCCCCTTGTAGGTTTTTTATGTCCTCCTCACTTTCTACTTTCCCTCCGATCTTTGTATCATCTGCAAACTTTGATATGTTACACTCGGTCCCCTCCTCCAAATCGTTAATATAGATTGTAAAGAGTTGGGGACCCAGCACCGACCCCTGCGGAACACCACTGGCTACTGGTTGCCAGTCCGAGAATGAACCATTTATCCCAACTCTCTGCTTCCTGTTAGATAACCAATCCTCCACCCATGCCAGAATATTCCCCCCATCCAGTGATTTTTTATCTTGAGCAATAATCTTTTATGTGGCACCTTGTCGAATGCCTTCTGGAAGTCTAAATACACTACGTCCATTGGTTCCCCTTTATCCACCCTGTATGTTATGTCCTCAAAGAACTCAAGCAAATTTGTCTGACATGATTTCCCCTTCATAAAGCCATGCTGACTTTGTCCTATCAAATTATGTTTATCTAAATGTTCCGTTACTGTCTCCTTAATAATAGACTCCAAAATTTTACCCACCACAGATGTTAGACTAACTGGTCTATAATTTCCAGCTTTCTGCCTACTACCCTTTTTAAATAAGGGTGTTACATTAGCAGTTTTCCAATCTGCCGGGACCTTTGCTGATTCCAGGGAATTTTGGAAAATTATTACCAAAGCATCCACAATCCCTATTGCCACTTCCCTCAAGACCCTAGGATGTAAGCCATCAGGTCCAGGGGATTTATCCGCCTTGAGTCCCATTATTTTACTGAGTACCAATTCCTTAGTGATTTTAATCGTATTTAGCTCCTCCCCCCCTAGAGCCCCCTGTTTGTCCAGTGTTGGGATATTCTTAGTGTCCTCTACCGTAAAGACTGAAACAAAATATTTGTTCAGCATTTTTGCCATCTCCATGTTTCCCACCATTAATTTCCCGATCTCATCCTCTAAGGGACCTACGTTTGCCTTAGCCACCCTTTTTCTTTTTATATAACTATAGAAACTCTTGCTATCTGTTTTTATATTTTTTGCTAATTTATTTTCATAATCTATCTTCCCTTTCTTAATCAATCCTTTAGTTACTTTTTGCTGTCTTTTGAAGACTTCCCAATCTTCTATCCTCCCACTAAGTTTGGCTACCTTTTATGTCCTTGTTTTTAGTTGGATACTATCCTTAATTTCTTTACTTAGCCACGGATGGCTGTCATTTCTTTTACACCCTTTTTTCCTCAGTGGAATATATATTTTTTGAAAGTTGTAAAATAACTCCTTAAATGAACACCACTGCTCATGTACCGTCTTACCCTTTAATCTATTTTCCCAGTCCACTTTAATCAATTCCGCTCTCATACCATCATAGTCTCCTTTATTCAAGCTCAGTACGCTTGTTTGAGAACCAACCTTCTCACCCTCTAATTGGATATGGAATTCAACCATGTTATGGTCACTCATTCCAAGGGGATCCTTAACTAGGACATTATTAATTAAACCTGACTCATTACACAGGACCAGGTCCAAGGTTGCTTGCCCCCTTGTAGGATCAGTTACATACTGCTCAAGAAATCCATCCCTAATACACTCAATAAACTCTTCCTCAAGGCTGCCCTGCCCAATTTGATTTGTCCAGTTAATATGATAGTTAAAATCCCCCATAATTTTAGCTGTTCCCTTATTACATGCCCCAACTATTTCCTGATTAATACTTCTTCCAGCAGAGTTGCAACTATTAGGAGGCCTATATACTACTCCCACTAGTGTTTTTTTCCTTTTATTATTCCTTATCTCCACCCAAACTGTTTCATTATCCTGATCCTTTGACCCAATATCATTTCTCTGTAATACAGTGATTCCTTCCTTTATTAACATAGCTACCCCACCTCCCCTTCCTTCCTGTCTGTCCTTCCTGATTGTTAAATACCCTGGCATATTTAATTCCCAGTCGTTGTCACCCTGCAGCCATGTTTCTGTAATGGCCACAAGATCATACCCATACGTAGTTATTTGTACCGTCAATTCGTCTATTTTGTTACGAATGCTGCGTGCATTCAGATAAAGAACTTTTAAATATGTTTTGTGACAATTTATTCCTGCTTTTACCCCCTTTACTACTTTACCTTTATCTTTATATATTCTGTCCCTTCCTGACACGCTCTGGTTTTTAATTACCCCACTGCTACTTTGCTCTATTGCCTTCTCCGCTGACATTTTTATTTTTTGCTCTCTTGAAACCTCCCCCCCCCACTAATTAGTTTAAAGCCCTCTCTACAGCCCTAGTTATTCGATTCGCCAGGACTCTAGTCCCAGCACTGGCCAAGTGAAGTCCGTCCCAACGGAACAGCTCTCTCCTGTCCCAGTACTGGTGCCAGTGTCCCAGGAAGCAAAACCCATTTCTCCCACACCAGTCTTTGAGCCACGCATTTAACCCTCTGATTTTATTTACCCTAGCCAAATTTGCTCGTGGCTCAGGTAGTAATCCAGAGATTACATTGACTTGAATAATTATTTTCAAAGCTAATGTCACGTCGAAGAACTCAGAGCTGCCTCTTCAGTCGGCATAAAGAAAGAAAGATTTGCATTTATATATTAGCACCTTTCACGACCACAGGATGTCCCAAAGTGCTTTACGGCCAATGAAGTACTTCTGAACTGTAGTCACTGTTGTAATGTAGGAAACTGGGCAGCCAATTTGCGCACAGCTAAGTCCCACATACAGCAATGTAATAATGACCAGATAATCTGTTTTTAGTGATGTTGGTTGAGGGATAAATGTTGGCCAGGACACTGGGGAGAACTCCCCTGCTCTTCTTCGAAATAGTGCCATGGGACCTTTTACATTCACCTGTGGGGGCAGACGGGACCTCGGTTTAACGTCTCATCCAAAAGATGGCATCTCTGACAGTGCAGCACTCCCTCAGTACTGCACTGGCGTGTCAGCCTAGATTTTTGTGCTCAAGTCTCTGAAGCAGGGCTTGAACCCACAACTTCAGACTCAGAGGTGAGTGCTACCAACTGAGCCAAGGCTGACACAGTGAAGAGGGTTGTTGTGTCACATATAAGCAGGACATGCTTGCAACGCAGTGTTGTCAGCATTTGAAAAGAAGAAATAAAAGTTGAGACCAGTCATCAAAATGTTGAGCTTTGACAAAGGTTCTCAATGTGAATCATTCACAGAAAAGGTTAATGGCCGGATTTTGCGGTGGGTAATGACGGCGAACTGTCAACGTTCGCCATCATTACCCCTCTGACATCGACTGTAACCTCAGGATTTAGCCCATGCGCAGCTAAACGCGGAAATCCTGAAGTTGCGGTCAGTCATTCCCTGCTCCGCCACAGGCTGCGCTGTGGACGCTCCCCCCCCCCCCCCCCTCCCCCCATAGCCGGCAATCAGTGGAACTGACAAAAACTTAAGCTTTGCTGTGCTAATATCGCTGTTAAACATCCCATTAAATGTTAAGTCTTGATGGAATAGGTGTAACTCGAGTTTTAACAGCGTATTGACTGCTAAACAACCGTTCTGGCCCTGAAAAATGAATTTTATATTTGTGGAATGTCAAATTTCTCCATTCTGATAAAAATGACTAGATTTTGAAGAAAATAAACAATGTTTTTTTTTAAAGTTTGTTCGTGATATTTCAGTTTCTACCTTAACTCAATGTCCCAATCTTTATTTCATTCTCTATAAATTTTTTTTTTAAAGTGCAAATAATCCGTGCATTTTATTTCCTGATTTGCTGTCTGTGAGAATTCTTCAATGTGATTGGCTGCTTAGACAGCTTGATGATGTCACTGCTGCTGTTTGCTGGAGTTCCCCTTTTGACAGCGCTACAATCAATTTCACATCGAGGAAGCTAAAATTCTCGTCACAGAGATCGCGAGATCTTTGTGGACAGCTTTCTTCAAGGTCAGCGGCGATCGCCGTCGCTTCGCCGCTGACCGCAAATTACAGACCCATATTAATCGTGGAGTAACAACGCACCCTACATGTAGCAATATAAGTATAAAATGTAAGGTTTCATTTTAATGTTAAGGGAGTTTTGCAACAAGGTTAATTTGCTTTGTGTGCATATCTATTATATGCACTTACACTACAAGATTATACATGACAGCTTGAAGGGAATAGTCAAACAGTGATTAATTAAAACATACAGAGTGAAAGCACTGTTTCTGCTAGGTTGTATTGTTGGGTTGCCAGACTAGCAGCTTTTCATTTTAGATTGCTACTTTCCCAATTGTTATACTTACAATGAACTTTTGTGATTTGCAACCTGTTATTAGGCGTCAATTATTATGTCTGCCACCTTTGACGGAACATTTCTGGTTGCCATTTCTTTTTGAAAGAAAAAATAAATTGCCATCAGGTATCCTATTTGCAGCTTTTGGAGCAGTGTACAAAAGTAATGTGATTGTTTACATTCGGAAAACAATGAAGGTATTGAACCAGGCGCAATAATTTGGATGGAGACAAACTATTTCTTGATTAGTAACAATGCAGTTTTGCTTTTTAAAGGGATAATGTGGGCCAGCTTTGCGCTTTCATAATTATCCCCAAATTATTGCCCATGGCTTTCTATGTAGGGTGCAACAAGTGTAGGCCTGGAATAGTGCTGAATTAATGGTGTTTGGTTTTTTTTCTTCTAAAACATAGGTGAAGATTATAGATCTACCTAACAAGACGCCAGTCTGGACCCTAAAGCCGCCAGCAGATGCTAAACTGGGCATGCCCATGTGTCTGAAACTGTGGCAGGTAATACACACCTAATGTGTTGCGGAAACCTGAACACTGACTCATTTTGCCTTGAGCATGTGATTCATGTTTTGATCAGGTGCTCTTTATGTTTTCTGTTTAGCTTGTCTCCGATTCATCTAGAAAACTATAATTTTCGAAGAACGCAGATGCACTTAGTGTTGTAGACAGTTGAACAGCAGGCGCTGTTTATTTCGTTCGTGCGTGTGTGTGTGTGTGTGTGTGTGGGGGCTGGGTTTTTGGCCAAGAAGTTTGGCACTTTGTCAATGTCACGAACAGGAAATGATAATATTGGCTTAAGACTATTTTGGGATTAACAAGGCACTCCTTCAAAAAGATGTTTAATTACAAAGCTACTGGTTATGTACCTTCTGTGATAATGTGAAATAAGTTTCAATATTTCAATGAAGACTGGAGCAATTTTGGACAGTCATGGCCTCACTGTAGTTTGTATGGCGGTGTGCATTATTGGTATATATGGGCATGCCAATATTGGAACCAAGTAAATATTTTATTTCTGAACTTACCCAACTTAACTATGTCATAGTTGACAGTAATGTTTTTGTAAGTCTTTGCTAATAGTCACAATAATTACAACTTGACAGGGAAAAGTTACCAAAATGGTGACACTGCCAATGCCAGGCATTGGCTTCCCTTTCAATGTATCTTTCTGTTGTTGGATCGTTGAAGTGTCTATCAGACCTGCAGCAGGAGAAAGGGGGGAGTTGTTGCACATCTCATTTAGCTTTTTTCAAAGCAGTGTCCACTGGGGTTTGATGAAGTGTTGCTGACAGTCTCTGATGCAGCCTTTAACGTTTTTCCATCCATCCCAACTGATTTCCGTGCCTTTTGGACGGGTCTTAATGCTCCACACCTGTTGTGATGGATTCTCCTTTGCCATGGCGTGACCTTTGGTAACACTTATCTGTGAAAAATATGCACTTAGCAAGCAACTTATTTTTACTTCTTTAATATTTTTATTAGTGTCCAACATTTAGATGCACTTAGGGGGTTACAAACTTTGCTGGGAATAATTGTCTATTGTTTTTATAGAATCAATTCCTGTCTTGTATACCCAATACAATCTAAATCATCCATATTGTACTGAAATTTAACAAATAACAGCAAAACATAAATAATTTATGTTTTCTCAACAGAATCTTGATTTTTGACCTGTACAGGGAAGCATTATAGAAGGGGGTAGTTGGAATGGGCAAGGTTAAAGGACAAAGGGCAAAAAAAAAAATAGTAGTAGCATAAACAGACCGGAGATAGCAGAGATGAAGAAAGAAACAAAATACATCAGAAGAAAGAGAGGAATTAGAAAAAAAAAGTAGAAAGAAAAAAGGTGAGGAACAGAAAGGAAGGGGAAAATAAAAATAAATTTCAAAACTGTTACATCATGGACCTTTAATGATTAACTCCTGCTGTAGTAACACTATATATGATATATTATCAAAAAATAATATATTTATATTTATGTTGCAATTTCTTTTAAATCTGTGGTCCGATAAGAAACAAGGAGCATGTATTTGTGGTGTGATTATATTTCAAAACAGTCTGAATGCCTTTACGTTGACACTGATGATAAGGCTTTGATTCCATATACAGGAAACTCTTTATTAACCGGCACCGACGGGACCGGCGTGGTGCCGGTTTATCAAAAAGTCCGGATAACGGAGAGTTATATCTACCAACGTACGAGAGCCCCGTACACATTGACATGCGCCTGCAGTCGGAGCTCCGTCTCCCCGGGGACCGCCAGCTGACCATCTGTCGTGCCCGCTGCCCAGGCTGCACATTCCCCTCCCAATCTACACGCTCCGATACAAGGCAAACGCCTCGGGGGTTTTTTAAAAAGTTAATCTTAAACGAGAGATGAAGGAAAACCCCGGTTACCTACTCAAGAATTTTGCCGGTTAAGAGAGATTTCCGGATATTTGGGTGCCGGTTAATAAAGAGTTTCCTGTATGAGGAAATCGGTTAATCTACAGATACTAAACACATGCAACATAGTCCTGTTGATGCTGGAGGAAAAAGCCTCTTCACGCACTGAAGCTGGTGTTAACCAGAATGTAGGAACAGGAGTAGGCCATTCAGCCCCTCGAGCCTGTTCCAACACATTGAAAATCCTGCAGCGATTTTCTGGGTGAGATTTTATTCTCCACCTAGACTTTTTCTGTAACAACACTGGGAGAACTGTAAGTTGTCTGTTTTTTAAGTATACATTTTTACTGCTGCCAGAATGGGTTATACGAGGTCTGAATCTCTGCTGTAAATTGGACGGCAGCAAAGGTCTGAATTTGTCATGGCACATTACATGCTGCATTACCGTCCCTTTCTCTGCCTTTCTGACTAGCCTCGTTCCTGTTCTCGGCCTTTGTTATTGGTTGGATACGAGGATGGATCTGTGACCCTCTGGGACCTATCGGAAAAGAAAATGTTGAGCCGTCTCGCCTGCCACAAAGAACCAATCATGTGTCTTGACTTTGACCCCGAGAAGGTCAAGGGTATCTCCGGCTCTTCAGAAAAGGTTCTCAGCTCTTGGGGTCTTGACAAGCAACAGAACCTTAAGGTCAGCAACAATGACCTGTGTGTCATTTATTCAGCGTTGCACCAACAGTCTGATATGCTGAAAAAATATTTAGTCATGAAGAGGAGTTGTTGCAGAGCCCAAGCTAATTAATCTTGTACCAGTTACAATACATGGGCCCAGGGTATGTTGTCTGGATTGTCAATCTAGCAGGTACTGAAATTTTAACGATTTTAATGTTCTGTGTTTTAGAAGTCAATACTGCTGAGTTATAACAGTAAATGTTGATTTTTAGGTTTGGCAAATTATCCTCGTATAACCTTGTTTGTTCCACTTTGTCCTTCATGCCAAAAAAAACACACACAATTTAATTGCAGGCTATGGCTGCTGATGATTCAAAAGAAAGCTAAAGTTGAGGAGTGACTCTTACTTTTATGCAGAATAGCTAGCATTTTGTATCTTGGCCTGTGTTCATCTGCCCATTCTCTTTAACAAAACAAACTGCAGAACACAAAACCAAAAAGATGTTTCATATCTGCTGCATTATTCATCACGATTGAAAACCGTTGCTATATTATGATGTCCACGTGCTTACAGTTAAATATTAAATCTAAAAGCCTTTTTTAATGTTACATTTTCCAAGATATGACTATTCAATCATGCTGTAATTCATTTTATTTCCCCGAGGTAAAAATGTTCTGGCTAAATTGTTATTGTCTGTTCATTGTACTTAAGTGAACAATAGTTCTAAAATTGGAGTCATAACTGTAGTTATATTGTAGTTGAAATCCACATATTTATAACCAAATCCTGCAGAAAATATTATTTTAGTTATTACTCGATATTATACATATCAAGTTTTGGAAAGGTACTACAATTAAACTTTTCTTTAAAAGGCTGGCATAAAAATAGTTTAGTGTCTTAAAGCTGGAACAAAGTGGAAATCACTGGGGAGAAAGTAGATGTTGAATATTTTGCAAAAAATTTAATTATTATTTCCAACTTAATTCCTTAGCTGCAGGAAACAGTGGCACTAGTAAATGCTGGGATAGCTCATGCCTGCATTCGTCAAGACAAGAAGATACTTGCCACAGCTGGTTGGGATCATCGGGTCCGTGTCTTTGGCTGGAAGAAGCTGAAACCCCTGGCAGTTCTGCTGTACCACACAGCCAGCATCCACTGCGTGACCTTCTCAGACCATGCTGTTTTAAGTGAAAGATTTATGGCTGCAGGATCTAAAGACCAGCGCATAAGCTTATGGTCTCTCTACAACGAGGCATGAAGGAGTTAATTTGAAACGGAAGCATCATCCATATTCTCACTAAGCTGAAGACTGTGTGAGCAATACTGTTTAATTGGTGATGGATGATGTAAGTCAGTCTCGTGGTGCGCATTTCGTACTGTGATTCTATTATGGTTGTAATTGTGTTATTTCCTTTATGGACTGTTTCTTACTGAATCGATATTTAAAGAAAAAAGAAAGAACTTGCATTTATATAGTGGTTATCACCAACTGTAAGCCGCGCCGCCTTCTGCGTGGCCTGTCTCCCCCAATGCACGGCCCATTCAAATTTTTGTGCATGCGCGGTATCTACAATGGAAAAGCCGGTGAGCGGCCTGCGCAGGACCTTGCAGATGACCACGCAGCTTAACGGGAACATTGGTTATCACATTCTCATGACATCCCAAAGCACTTTACAGCCAATGAATTACTTTTGACGTGTAATCACTGTTTTGTAGGCAAATGCAGCAGCTAATTTGCACACAACAAAGTCCCACAAACACCAATGAGGTGAGCGACCAGTTAATCCATTATTTTTGGTGGAGGGGTAAATGTTGGCTCGAAAATCAGGAGAACTCCCAGCACTACTTCGAATAGTGCCATGGGATTTAAAACAAAAATTAAAATCAGAAATAACCGCATGAAACCTTTGGCGGCCGTGCCTTCTGTTGCCTAGGCCCTAAGCTCTGGAATTCCCTCCCTAAACCTCTCCGCCTCTCTAACTCTCTTTCCTCCTTTAAGACACTCCTTAAAACCTACCTCTTTGACCAAGCTTTTGGTCACCTTATGCGGATCGGTGTCAAATTTGTTGTCTTAAAATACTCCTGTGCAGCGCCTTGGGACGTTTTACTACGTTAAAGGTGCTATATAAATACAAGTTGTTGTTGTTGTAGCATGTTACAAACATAAGCATTGCCACAACTCTAAATTCTACAGCAACTTGTTGGCACGAGGCAAATTAAAAAAATCAATTTAACTCTAATACTTTATGAGACTTCATTGTGTTTAACACAATGTTTCCTGCGTAATGGAGACAGAAGTCGTGTTGAATTTTTAAACATAAACCCAAAGTTAGTCTAAAAGTCTTTGTTTTGAAAGTATGTTTTAAAAAAAATCATATTTGCAATGCCCCTCCATGCAACTATTTACATTCTCCATTTTGTTCAGCAAGCAAAGAAGTGGACAATGAGGTGACATCAGCCAAGCAGATCCTTTTGGATTGTGGCCACTAATGTTGACGTGACTGAGATTAGTCTCTTCAGAGACTGAATATGGGCCATCGTTTTATTTTAGTCTTTTAAAATAAAAATATGGTCCAACCTCTGCTTTCAATCTGAAGTCCTTATTCATTTCCCGTTACTTCTTGGGCTAGCCATTAACAACTTAACATAATATAATTAATGTTAGTAAACCATGTATTTCTCTAATTGCTTGGCATTTGAATCAGCTCCCACCCTTTTATTATTTGCACAGTTTATTCCAGTTTGGTCACCAGCAACAATTCACAGTCCTAACTGATCTGGCAGATTCTGCTTCCGGATCAGACTTTTCCTGTACAATACAGATTTTGTTTTTGCCTGTAATTTTCCTGTAATTCTTTGATTTCTTGCTTGTGTTCTAATCTATTTCCCTATATACACACACACACACACACACACACACACACACACACACACAAGGGTAAAACGCACCTAGAGGAATATAGGAACAACAAAATGGTATTTTGAGCCACGGTTCTATTAGAAACATTGGAATAGTCAAGGACAAGGAAAGTTGCTCTAGTATCCCAGCCCCCTCAGCATAGCATCCAATTCTTTACCTGAAGTTCCTTTTGATATAGAATCGCACAGCACAGAAGGAGGCCATGCGGCCCGTCGTACCTGTGTCGGCTCTTTGAAAGCGCTATCCAAATAATTCCACTCCCCTGCTCTTTCCCCGTAGCCCTGCGCATTTTTCCTTTTCAAGCATATATCCAATTCCCTTTTGAAAGTTACTATTGAATCTGCTTCCACTGCCCTTTCAGGCAGCGCATTCCAGATCATCATAACTCACTGTGTTTAAAAAAAAAAAAAAATTCTCCTCCTCTCCCCTCTGGATTTTTCTGCCAGTTATCTTAAATCTGTGTCTGGTTACCGGCCTTCCTGCCAGTGGGAACAGTTTCTCCCTATTTTCTCTATCAAAACCCCTCATAATTTTGATTACCTCTATTAAGTCTCCCTTTAACCTTTTTTGCTCTAAGGAGAGCAATGTGATCTAAGTTTGTTGTTCGCCAGCTTATACTTATGATCTCTGGTCCTAATATGCTGTTTCATTTTAAAGTAATATTTGGGAATTGTCTTAACTAAATGATTTAAGATTTTATATATTGAGTGGGGTTCCCCCGACTTCACTCCCTTTTTGAATATTTACTTTGGTCTTGGCTCTTGCTATGTTCCTGGAGCTGTGATCCATAAAATGGGCCTTGGGTTGTGATATTCTTTAGTCCATTCCTGACTTTGGAGTTCACTCTTGCTTTTTTTGTTGCGCCTTGGTGGCGCATGCATGTGTGATTGAAACGTTTTCCTGACTTCCCTTATCCTGTGCTCTGGACCAGCTAACGGCCAATGCCACAGGAGATCTACATGTATTTAAAGATGTCATCAATGGAACGGCATTTGCAATGCAAAAATAATGTTTCTTTTATAATGTATTAAATAAAAAGCTATTTGAGTATTTTAGACCTGATGAAGCATAGCTGCTGCCACCATTTTGAATACAGGTGACTACTGGCACAATGAAACACCTGGAGGAGATTGTTCCTGTATCTATATTTTGGTCATATTTTACGAAAAAACATATTTATAGAATGCAACACTTTGTCTGCTAAGCATACAATATTAAAAATACATAATCTGACGGGCATTTTATTTTTTCACTGCTTTATGCTGTTTATCTGACAACTCTTAACCCCCAATACAGGAATGTCAAAGGGATAACAACAACAACTTGTATTTATATAGCACCTTTAACATAGTAAAATGTCCCAAGGCGCTGCACAGGAGTATTATAAGACAAAAAATTGACACCGAACCACATAAGGAGAAATGAGGGCAGGTGACCAAAAGCTGGGTCAAAGAGGTAGGTTTTAAAGGAGGAAAGAGAGGTAGCGAGGCGGAGAGGTTTAGGGAGGGAATTCCAGAGCTTAGGGCCTCGGCAACAGAAGGCACAGCCACCAATGTTGAGCAATTATAATCAGGGATGCTCAAGAGGGCAGAATTAGAGGAGCGCAGATATCTCTGGGGGGTTATGGGGCTGAAGGAAATTACGGAGATAGGGAGGGGCGAGGCCATGGAGGGATTTGAAAACAAGGATGAGAATTTTGAAGTCGGACTGTGATCGAGATTGATCCTCAATTAGTTGCAGGGGAGATTGCTTAAAGCTGTCGTGCCCTGTCCTTGCCGCAGTTATTTTTTTCGATGTGCAGGTAGGAACTAAGGAAGTCCTGCTTTTGTGAAGATATTGAAGTGTTTGTGGTGAAGGTGAGTTGTTAATGTTTGAATATAGTTTTCTTTATTAAAGGGACGGGAATACAATGGTGGAGTAATAAAGCAAGGATGGTGTTTGTACAGTTTAGGCATTGACCCATGACCTTATGTTTTTTTTTTGTCAGTCATAAAGGGAAATGTTCAGCAGTTTAGAACTGAGATACACTGCTCAAGTTCCTGAAGCTGACCACAGCTGTGCAAACCAATGAATGTTGCAAAGAAGACCCAATGTTTTTGTGACAGACAAGTGCACAAAACCTTTGATTACAAAACCCCCAAGTAGTGATAACAGTTGGTACTAGCAGTCTGCAGTTACAGATGGGGTAGTACATTATTAACCCTTCCAGCACCATGGACAACTTTATTTGTCTATTGGGTTTAGGGATCCACTGAGGGGCATGCTTGTTTGGCAATCCTCAATTGGACTTGTAACGATTGATACGACTGGTGGGTTTTCCACTTCCTGGGCTTTCTCATTGCTGAAATACTCATGTTTAAAGCTGGCCGTAAGACAATGAACATCCAATATTCTAAACTTGTTCCAACTTCCAAAAATTGTCAGTAGGAAATAGGAACGTGACTGTAAGGAAATGTTTTTAAAGTTTCTTCTAAGGGGAAAGTGTTAGCAATAATAGGATCAGCAGTCTTAAAAGCAAAAAGACTTGCATTTATATAAGCACTTTTTCAAGACCTCAGGATGTCCCAGAGTGCTTTACAGTCAATTAAATACTGTTTTTGCATTACTGTAATGTAGGAGTGCAATGTAATGTCTTAGTGGGTAAAATCACTGCTTGGTGTTATACTGAATCCTGCAAATAGAAAGATCCCAGGTTTAGTCCCAAGTCTGGGACTAATCTCAGCCAGTGTGGCCTTTGGGATGGTATAAATAGTCTCAGTGCCCCAGTGCTAGGGAGGATGAAACAGTCTGCCAGGGTTCCCTCTCATGATTGGCATCCAGTTAACCTTGCAGGAAAAGCATATGCTGGTGTCCAGTGACAAGAGGCTCAGGACGACTTTGCTACCCTTCATGGTGGAATGGCCTGCTAACATTCACCTTCTAGGCTTACACATTAAGAGTGGTAACTTGACCATACTACTGGAGGAAGGCCAGGAGCCAAAGAACTGTACCTCAGCATGAGTCAGCAACTTCTGGAGAGGAAGGGAGAGACGAGGCAAGCTACATGAAGTCAAATAAAAAAATCAAAATTTAAAGAGAGAATGTGGTAAATTTAGTGTGAACGGTAGTTTTATTTTTAAAAACTGTGGCAGACCTTTTTTTGTGTACTACTTTTTCCCTGTCATGATCCCAATCTATGCACCTCCCTCGTCCAGAGAATGGGGTATCTTTCGCCACTGTGCAGTCAGTTTCTGCATGGTGCCAAACGGACAGCTTTTGTCACAGTATTGGGGACTTTTCCTGGACGTTTGTGAACAGTCTGCTCCAACAGATCGTATGTAGCTTGCCTGCTTTATTGGATTGGGCTGCAGCAGTCTCTAGGTGTGTGCCGTACCATCAACTAGCCCAATTTGGTTTTGATTTTTTGAAAACAACTTCAAAGAAAGGACTTGCGCATAAATTGTCTGCCCAGTTTCCCACATTACAACAGTGACTACACTTCAAAGGTACTTCGTTGGCTGTAAAGCGCCTTTCACGACCTCATGAGTGACCCGCTGAGTGTTTCTAGCACTTGCTGTTGTTATTTCACGACCTCATGATGTCCCAAAGTGCTTTACAGCCAATGAAGTACCTTTGAAGTGTAGTCACTGTTGTAATGTGGGAAACTGTGCAGACAATTTGTGCGCAGCAAGCTCCCACAAACAACACTGAGATAAATGACCAGATAATCTGTTTTAGGTGTTGGTTGAGGGCTAACTATTGGCCGGAACACCAGGGAGAACTCCCCTGCTCTTCTTTGAATAGTGCCATGGGATCTTTTACATTTACCTGAGAGGGCAGACGGGGCCTCGATTTAACGTATCATCCGAAAGACGGCACCTCCGACAGTGCAGCACTCCCTCACTACTGTAGTAGCGGAAGTAACCAAGTGCCATTCCATTTGTGTCTCTGATCTTGTGATGGTGCAATTCTGCCCAGGTGCCCTGGAGGCAATTGCCAACAACACGCAGGTCCCATTCAAGTTATTTCTGCAGCGATGATGCCACAACCCAAGGAGCGGCACTTCAAAAAGCTGTAGATTAGGTCCTATCTACATAAGCCTTGTGACTTCCTAAGGTTTTAGCTGTCAATAATTTGGTGACATATTGCATTTTCTGCATAGTCGGGAATAACTTTGTTCTATGTCCAATTTCTTAATTGTAGTCACAATACATTTTACAAATTGTTTTGGGCATTACGTTGGTTTCATATGCTGTGAAAACTAACCAGTGCCATTTCTAGACTGGTACATTTAACTAGGAGCGGGGAATCGCACTAAAATAACTAAAACAGATGAGATATTGGTCCATTTGTTTTGTTTTGGACCTGCCTGGTCTGCATTGCTGAATGTTATTTTCTACAGAACTGCCATCAAAGGAATTTAGCACGGTTTCGTTACTGCTTTAGTTTGAATGCAGCATCGTAACATTGAACAATGAATAAAGATGACTGATTTATTGATAAAATTGTAAGAGGAGATCTTCCTTGAAACCTTCAGTGGACCTGTGCTCTCATCGTCGGCATAAGAACATAAGATATAGGAGCAGGAGTCGGCCATACGGTCCCTCGAGTCTGCTCCGCCGTTCAGTAAGATCATGGCTGATCTTCCATCTCAACTCTACTTTCCCGCCCTCTCCCCATATCCCTTGATTCCCCCAGAGACCAAAAATCTATCGATCTCAGCCTTGAATATACTCAGCGATTCAGCATCCACAGCCCTTTGGGGTAGAGAATTCCAAAGATTCACAACCCTCTGAGTGAAGAAATTCCTCATCTCAGTCTTCATTGGCTGATCCCTTATTCTGAGACTGTGCCCCCTAGTTCTAGACTTTCCAGCCAGGGGAAACAACCTCTCAGCATCTACCCTGTCAATCCTCCTCAGAATCTTGCATGTTTCAATGAGATCACCTCTCATTCTTCTAAACTCCAGAGAGTAGAGATCCAATCTACTCAATCTCTCCTCGTAGGGCAACCCTCTCATCCCAGGAATCAGTCCAGTGAACCTTTGTTGCACCACCCCTAAGGCAAGTATATCCTTTATAGATGTTTTACAAGATGATACGATTGTACATTGAAGAGTGATCATCAATCAATCTAGCCAACAGCTTTTTCTTGAAAGAAGTATGCATTAATGGGAAGCATTTGAAAATAATATTTCATAGTGACCAATAAAACAATTAACTGAACTTACTAATAACCCATTTCTAGGGGGAGGACTATGAGGAGTGTTAATTTATTCATAGGATGTGGGCGTCGCTGGCAAGGCCAGCATTTATTGTCCATCCCTAATTGCCCTAGTGAAGGAGGTGGTGAGTCGCCTTACACAACTGAGTGGCTTGAAAGGCCATTTTAGAGGGCTGTTAAGAGTCTGGAGTCACATATAGGCCAGACTGAGTAAGGACAGCAGATTTCCTTCACTGAAGGGCATTAATGAACCAGATGGGTTTTTACAACACTCCAGTAGTTTCATGGTCACCATTACTGATATTAGCTTTTTATTCCAGATTTATTTATTAACTGAATTTAAATTCCCCAGCTGCTATGGTGGTGATTTGAACTCATGTCTCTGGATCATTAGTCCAAGCCTCTGGATTACTAACCACTATGCTACTGTACCGGATGTTGCTAGTTGTATGGGCCGCAGTTGAAATACCTGTCTGACAGATTGTGACTCTGACAAGTGATTGATAGTGAGTAACACTGGCTTATTTTACACACCTGTATTTGTATTAAACGGTTACCTAGCACCCGCCAGCACAACAATCCACAAGTGGAATCAGGTCTGCAAAGTGCAAAGAGCTCCTGAAATGGGAGCGAATCGATTAACCATTTCAACACAAAAGCAAAATACTGCGGATGCTGGAAATCTGAAATAAAAACAGAAAATGCTGGAAACACTCAGCAGGTCAGGCAGCTTCTGTGCCGAGAGTGAAACAGAACTCTTGTTTATCTCTTGTTTCTCTCTCCACAGATGCTGCCTGACCTCCTGAGTATTTCCAGCATTTTCGATTAACCATTTAATCTCCCTGGGCAATCTGCCTTTGTGTTTCAGAATTGTGCTGTTGCTGAAACTCAGTGCGGTCTTTAAATTCGCCCACGGTGTGTGGTAGGAGAGCGAGCAGTCAAATAAAGATTCCGCAACCTTACCGCCTCACTTCACCTTTAACGGCTTGTTCACGGTAAGTATGCCTCAGTCAGGACTTGCAACTTTTCAAATAGTATCACGTCACTGGATCAGCCGACAGACACCAGGACGAAAGTGGATAGATTGTTGGGTAAACTGATGGTGGATTTCGTGTGTCTGGTTTGCTGGGGTTGTACAGGGGCCAAGTTGAGAATGCGAGCTGTCCGCCTGGGGCTGGGGCGAGTGGCGATATTCGAATGGACATATTTAACCAGACAGCTTGTGGTGTCGCAAGTCACTCCTGACTGAAGAGAGGCAGGAAATCACAATCCTACCCCCTCTCCCTCTCTCATTGCACTTAAATCTCGTGTATGTGTGTGTGTGTGTGTGTCTTGGCAAGCGAGGTTCTACCCATCCTGATCAATCTCTTGTGAAGCAGGTGGAATAAAAATATCTCCGTCTGACGATATTGTGCAACTGTTTCGGGGTTCACATCGCCACAATATATAAGCGGCTCTTCCGGCAATGCCTTGAGTAGATTTTAAATATTTTTTAAAAATGAAAGACTTGCATTTCTATAGCGCCTTTCACAACCTCAGGACGTCCCAAGGTGCTTTACAGCCAATGAAGTACTTTGGAAGTGTGCTTGTAATGTATTCTCCCTCATTTAAACAGAAACTTTGTCTGTCGGTGGTTTGTTTCAAGCTCTGTCAATTCTCCACCACCGAGCGAATAGCCCGTAAAAAACCGCTTCCTGGAGATGTTATGTTGGACCCTGAGTCCTGTTTGCAGTGGTCAGGGAACAGCCCGCACTGCAATACTGACCTTGAGTGGAGACAATTTAATGCACATTTCCAGCTCCTGCAGTGTTTTGCTTTTTGCGGTTTAATTTCATGCCCACCCGAGTTCCTTTCTTTTTCTTAAGGGGACGATTGTTTTATGCCCAAGGAGAAGTGTACAGGAGCTGGAGTCAGACCCGGAGCCCTGCAATTCGGTGCAACCTTGGATCCCCATAAATAAATCAATAGATTCAGCCAGATTTCTGACCTGCGGCAACTCCGAAATTGCTGTCAGGAAAATCACTGCGTCCAACTCATATATAATTATGTATGCATGTGCATGAATATAGTGTATAGTGTTACTCTGGCCCAGTTGGTAGCACTCTCGCCTCTGAGCGAGAAGGTTGGTGCAAATCCCATTCAAGAGACTGGAGCACTGACACTCCCAGTGCAGTACTGAGGGGGCGCTGAACTGTCGGAGATGCCGTCTTTTGGATGAGATGTTAAACTGAGACCCCATCTGCCCCCTCAGGTGGATGTAAAAGATCCCATGGCACTATTTCAAAAAAGAGCAGGGTGAGTTCTCCCCGGTGACCTGGTCAATGTTTATCCCTCAACCAACATCACTAAAACAGATCATCTGGCCATTATAGAAACATAGAAGATAGGAGCAGGAGTAGGCCATTCGGCCCCTCGAGCCTGTTCCGCCATTCAATAAGATCATGGCTGATCATCCAAATTCAGTACCCTGTCCCTGCTTTCTCCCCATATCCCTTGATCCCTTTAGCCTTAAGAAATATATCCAACTCCTTCTTGAATATATTTAATGAATTGGCTTCAACTGCCTTGTGTGGTAGAGAATTCCACAGGTTTGCCACTCTCTGGGTGAAGAAATTCCTCCTCATCTCAGTCCTAAATGGCTTACCCCTTATCCTTAGACTGTGACCCCTGGTTCTGAACTCCCCGACCATCGGGAACATCCTTCCTGCATCACATTGCTGTGTGTTTTTTTTTATTCGTTCATGGGCTGTGGGCATTGATTATCCATCCCTAATTGCCCTTAGAGAGGGTAGTGGTGAGTCACCTTCTTAAACTACAGAGGACAGTTAAGAGTCAACATATAGGCCAGACCACGTAAGGCAGATCTCCTTCCCTAAAGGACATTATGACAATCCAGTAGTTTCATAGTCACCATTACTGACACTAGATTTTTTAAATTCCAGATGTATTTAATTAACTGAATTTAAATGCCCCAGCTGTGGTGGGATTGTGAACTATGTGTCATCCGGACCTCTGGATTACTAACCCAGTAACATAACCACTGTGCTACCATACTCCACGTTTCTGACTTTACAACAGTGACTCCACTACAAGGTTCTTCATTGCCTGTAATGCACTTTGGGACCTCCTGAGGTCATGAAAGGCACTATATAAATGCAGGCCTTTCTTTAGCAGTGTGGGCGTAGCCAATTTTGTCACATTTACTCTGAATATTCAGAGGTGGTTACACTGTGTATCAAACAAAACAGAGCTATTGTTTAAACATTGCACCCTTTTAATGTTATACATTTCAATGTCTTAAATATATGCTTGTCTGTGAACTCGAAGGAGAGGGAGGCCCATCACCACCACCTCAGAGCAACTAGGGATGTGCAATAAATGCCGGCCTTGCCAGCGACTCCATATCCCGACTATTTTAAAGTAGTTAAATTGTGTACTGCAACTACAACGTGTATTTATATAGCACCTTTAATTGAGTGAAACGTCCCAAGGTGCTTCACAGGAGTGATTATCAAACAAAATTTGACACCGAGCCACATAAAGAGATATTAGGACAGTTAACCAAAAGCTTGGTCAAAGAGGTAGGTTTTAAGGAGCATCTTAAAGGAGGAAAGAGAGGCGGAGTGGTTTATGCAGGGAATTCCAGAGCGTAGGGCCTAAGCAGCTGAAAGCACAGCCCCCAATGGTGGAATGATTAAAATCGGGGATGTGCAAGGGGCCAGAATTGGAGGAGTGCAGCGATCTCGAAGGCTTATACGGCTGGAGGAAGCTACAGAGATAGGGAGGGGCAAGGCCATGGAAGGATTTGAAAACAAGGATGCAAATTTTAAAATTGAGGTGTTGCCAGACAGGGAGATAATGTAGGCCAGTGAGCACAGAGGCAATGGGTGAACGGGACTTGGTGCGAGTTAGGATACGGGCAGCAGAGTTCAAGTCTATGTAGGGTGGATGATGGGAGGCCGGCCAGGAGACCATTGGAATAGCCAAGTCTAGAGGTAACAAAGGCATGGATGGGTGAGGGTTTCAGCAGCAGATGAGCTGAAGGAGGGGCTGAGTCAGGCGATGTTATAGAGGTGGAAGTAGGCGGTCTTGTTGATGCCGTGGATATGTGGTCTGTATGCAAACTGGTGATATTCTATTTGAGCTGTCTGAACAGGTGCCAGGTTATTGGAATGGACATGGCTACCCATCCCACTGGAGCACAGACTCCTAATACAGTGTACACTTTTACACAAGCCAAATACTTCCCCTTTCCTGTTGTATGATAGCTCGTTCTGCTGCATGTATTTCGTTTGAATGGGTAGTTTATCGTTCCCTCCCCATTCTCTGTGCTGCTTCATCTACCTCTTCCAACTCTCAATATTGGATATGGTAGAATTAGATATATAGTTGAACAGGAGAAATTTGCAGGGCAAGGGGGAAAGAGGTGGAGTGGGACTAATTGGAGAGCTCTTTTAAAGAGCCGGCACAGACACGATGGGTCGAATGGGCTCCTTCTGTGCTGTAAGATGCTATGATTTTTATTGCTGAAACAGTCCGAACTCTACACTGAAAGTGAAACAGATGCTGAAGTTTTGCATTAAAACATCTGGTCTACTAATTATTACTAAATAGAACATTGTGGAGAAATCATACGGAAAATAGGAGTCTGTCTATCTATCTATCTATCTATCGAATATATATATATTTTAAAATGTGGAAACACATCCCGCATAGAAACATGCGAATATAATATAAATAAACCAGAATATCAACACGGTTTGCATAATAAGTATGACATAGACGGACAGTAAATCATTCAGTATATGTTGATGCACTTCTTAATAGTGGCCATGTTGTTATTCTATTACTGGCCAGTAGAAAGACTTGCATTGATGCACCGCATCATGTCCCTCAGACACGTCTCAGCGCGCTTTGCACGCAGTGAATTACTTTGAAGTGTAGCAATTGTTATGGACGCAAACCGCAGACGAGTGATATTGCAGGAGTGGTTATTTTTCAGCACTGACCTTTCCTCCCAGGTGAATATCACTGGGATGCCTGGTATCCGTGGTTGTCCTGTTGACTTGCATGTTTTCAGCCATATGTCTGTCTGTCTGCATCTGTTGTACAGTAGCTAGCAGCATACAGGAAAGGAAATGAAATCAAAGGCGCGACTTATGGGCTTCAAAATAAAAATGTTCGGAGCGGCCCAGTCGTGGAAAAATCATAAAGTTACCCCGCTCCGCTGTGCCGACCTTGAGCGTCTCTGACAGCTTCCCATCACTGACTCAGACCTCTGCAATAGAACAGGCGTTTAATGGGGTTTCCGTCTATTCTGTGATAAATCGAATCCTTGTAATATTGCAAACAGATGTGGGCAGAGATTTACGAAAACATAATGAGCAAGGAAGTGCTGAGAATCATTTGAGGTAAATTGGGAAGTCAATAAAGGGAAGCGAGGATAGAAAAGGCAATTCTTTGAAGCTTGACTGACAGCGTCCAGTCCCAGGTGTGTGTCAACAATGATTTATTGTTTTAAGTGGAATGATGATGATGGACTGCACATTTCGGGCTGTGTTTGCACTACTTGGTGTGAAAGGGTTTAGTTTTGGGCACCGCTGCTGCCCCTCTGGTGTAAATGCAACCTGAAGCACTTGACCCGATGCCAGGATGAGAGAGTCTTGCTCCACTGTGCTCCCAGCTTACACTCCCAAGTTTAGTGTTGTTGCACAGGAGTTTCTGCGCTGCACCAATGCTAAACTTGTTAAACTTGTGCGAGTGTAAATGTATTATTACATTGCATAGAATGTACAGGACAGAAACAGGCCATTCGGCCCAACTGGTCTGTGCCGGTGTTTATGCTCCACACGAGCCTCCTCCCACCCCTACTTCATCTCACCCCATCAACATATCCTTCTGTTCCCTTCTCCCTCGTGTATTTATCTAGCTTCTCCTTAAATTCATCTATGCTATTCACCTCAGGTACTCCTTGTGGTAGCGAGTTCCACAATCTAACCACTTTCTAGTGTCAGCTGTGGCTCAATGGGTCGCACCCCTTGCCACAGAGTCACAGAAGGTTGAGGGTTCTAAATCTCTCACTTCCAGATACTTGAACACAAAAATCTAGGCTGACACTCCAGTGCAGTACTGAGGGAATGTTGCACTGTCGGATGGTGCTGTCTTTTGGATGAGATGTTAAACCGAGGCCCTGTCTGCTCTCAGGTGGATGTAGAAGATCCCATGGCACTATTTCAAAGAAGAGCAGGGGAGTTATCCCCGGTGTCCTGGCCAATATTTTTCCCTCAATCAACAAAAAACAAAGATTATCTGGTCATTATCCCATTGCTGTTTGTGGGAGCTTGCTGTGCGCATATTGGCTGCCGCATTTCCCACATTACAACAGTGAATACACTTCAAAAGTACTTCATTGGCTGTAAAGCGCTTTGGGACATTCTGAGGTTGTGAAAGGCGCTGTAGAAAATGCAATTCTTTCTTTTCTTTCTTGGGTAATGAAGTTTCTCCTGAATTCCTTATTGGATTTATTAGTGACTATCTCATATTTATGAACCCTAGCTTTCCACTACGTCTTCTCTACGTTTTCTCTACGTCTACCCTATCAAACCCCTTCATCATTTCCTATTAGGAAGACTGCAGCCTTCTCTTTTCCAGCGAAAAAAGCCTCCGCCTGTTAGTCTATCCTGATAGCTCTAGCCTCTCAGTTCTGGTATAATTCTTGGAAATCTTTTTTTGCACCTTCTCCGGTGCCTCTATATCCTTTTTGTAATATGGAGATCAGAACTGTGTTCAGTCTCTGTGTTCTGATTTAGGATTGATCCGCTCGTAACAGCAGTAAAAAAAACAGCTCCTTCCATTTATAGAATGCACCATTAATATTAATTAATTGTTGACCAAGAGTCAATTTTTTTGACTGCTTCAACTCAAACAGAACCCCCCCCCCCCCTCCCCATTAATCTTCTTAGCAACCACTGCCAGTTAATTCCTACAGGTTGCTCCTGTTTGTAAATTACAGCAACTATACGTTGGAAAGAGAAGGAAGGATGGGGGCACCGAATGCACGTTCAACGAGGCAGATTTTTTTAAAGAGACAAGAGAGCTGCTGCAATGCCATGTGGGATTGAGGCAGAGTTCTTAAAGAGCAGGGGCCTAGTGACTGAAAGATTGGCTGCCAGTGGTGGAACAGAGGGAGTGAGGGATTCGCAGTAAACCTGAGCTGGAGGAATGGAAGTTTCAAGCTGAGATGCATGGTTAGAGCAGACTGTCCAAGTGTTTGTGTTTGTGGGCTGCATGTCATGGAGCCCGGTGAGCCACATATAAAACTTAAATGAATATTCCCATTGACTTAAATACATCTCAAGCTGTCAAGACACTAATAGGTCTGGGTGCTCGGATTTAGGATTGATCCGCTAGTAAAGAACAGCTCCTGCTACTTCCAGTCCCATGAAATTCCGACAGGACAAACCAGTGAGTTTAAAAAAAAATACAAGCACCAATAGAACTGAGCTGTTTGTGAGCCATGGACAAATCTGAGAGCCAGAAAGATCTTATAGATCTGGTGGACCAGACTGTAAAGGATATTTGAAAATAAGGACTAGGAGCTTGAAGTTGATATGCTGGGGGATATGGAGCCTGGGGAACTTGGCAAGGACATGGCTGATCTACATGGGGGTTTGTGTGAGAAAGGACTTGGACTTCAGAATTTTGGTTAACTGGAGTCCGTGAAGGGTGAAGAAGGGGAGACTGGCGAGAACCACTTTTGAGTACTCAGCTCTATAAGCGATGAAGGCATAGCTTAGGATTTCAGCAATGGCGGGGGTGCGACAGAGGCATAAGTGGCCATGCCCTAGAGGTGGGGCAGGATGGTACGGTCAGGGTAGTGCTGAGGTTGTGCACCACCTTGCTTAGCCTGAGGAGGTAAATAGAGCTGGAACCAGAGGCACATAGGTACTGAAGGGCACTAAGAAGTATGACTTTGGTTATGCTGATGACGATTTCAGCTTGTCTAAGATTCAATGCCGGAAAGCCAATAGGATATTAGAACAATTAGTCTTGGAGTCAGTGGTGGTGCAGAAGTAGAGTTCAGTGTGATCAGCATACATGTGAACGCTGACCTCATTCTTGTGGATGACGGTTGCTAAGGAGTAGCATGTAGATGATAAATAAGATAAATATTGGCTAGGACACCAGGGATAACTTCCCTGCTCTTCTTCGAAATAATGCCATGGAATCCTTTACGTCCACCTTAGAAAGCAAACGGGGTCTCAATCTAACGTCTCATCCAAAAGATGGCACCTCTGACAGTGCAGCTCTCCCTCAGCACTGCACTGGAGGGTCAGTCTAGATTTTTGTGCTGTGGAGTGGGACTTGACCACACCTTGTGACTCAGAGGCAAGAGTGCTACTCACTACAAAGAAAGCCAATCAAAGGAACTCAAATGGAGGATTTGCCTATTTAAATCTTTCTGTTCAAAGTTGCTGTGTTACTTGGGCTAACTTTAAAAACGCACTGTTACTGCTTGCTCCATAAATGATTATCTGTGACTAAACCCTGTTTGGTGATTTAGTCTTTTTTTATTCGTTCGTGGGATGTGGGCATCGCTGGCAAGGCCAGCATTATTGCCCATCCCTAATTGCCCTTGAGAAGATGGTGGTGAGCCGCCTTCTTGAACTGCTGCAGTCCGTGTGGTGAAGGTAATCCCACAGTGCTGTTAGCGAGGGAGTGCTAGGATTTTGACCCAGCGACGATGAAGGATCGGTGATATACTTCCAAGTCAGGATGGTGTGTGACTTGGAGGGGAACTTGGAGGTGGTGGTGTTGCCATGCGCCTGCTGCCCTTGTCCTTCTAATCTGTTACAGAGGTGTCTGTCATTAACTGTCTTATGAAGTTACATGGGTGCATAGTTGAAATCCTATATTTAATCAAGAAATAATAAACAGATCTATGCTCAGGGAACTCTAGCCCCGATAACTTTGCATACAGTCATCCTTCAGTTCATAGAAAGCATTGGCTTGCCTATAGGAATTGGCTTTTGTGTTGAGCACCAGAAATTACAAGGCAAAGCTTGAATTGTGAAATTAATTGTAACGATTTGGTGGCTACTTTGGGATAGCTGGGATTGGAACCAGGATTACACATTGCCATGAAAATAGATCATAGATGAGTGGCAGCAGAAGAGTGAAATCAGGAAGCACTTGTTCCACACAAAGGGTAGTGGAAATCTGGAACTCTCTCCCCAAAAAGGCTGTGGCTGCTGGGGGACAATTGGTGCTTTCAAGACTGAGATCGATAGATATGTGTTAGGTAAGGGTTTCAGGGGATATGGCACAAAGGCTGGCAAATAGAGTTGAGGTACAGATCAGCCGTGATCTAACTAAATGGCAGAACAGGCTCGAGGGGCTGAATGGCGCACTGTTTCTGTGTTCCTATGAAATCATTATATATGCTCACCGATTACGGCATCAGAAATTGTTTGAAATGTTAAATGCATGCAAAACATGCAAGTACTTGTTGGAAACTGTATGGTTGTTCATGGAACCAAGCTATTTGATATGCAAATCAGGCACCAAAAATAATCAAGCTACTAGAAGCTATCAGTTGTCTGCTATCTACCTAAATGAAGTTGATTAATAACATGATTGGCAGCCAAAGAACTTCTTTGATCTAAGGTGTTGCGGCATTCTTTGATTAATATAAGTGCTACTGGTTTTCCTCCAGTTGCCTGTTTGACTAGTGGTGTCAATGACACAGCAGTGGGAGGAGCTCCTTATATTTGAAGCGCTCATATTACATTCATCAAATACTCCGTTTAAAGATTCTGGAAAAGACATTAAGCTTTTGGACTTTTAATTAATTTTTGGGATAGTTTTGTATAAATCAAGCATTGTATTGCTGATTATTTGGTCAACTTTTGCTTCTATGTAATCATATTTTTGTAAATAAATTTGGTTACAAGTTTTAGCCTGAATGATATGGTCACCTTTTTGGAGTGGGCTACCCACATGATCTGCAGCATTTAACACACTAGGAAAAAGTGTAATTGTCAGTCCTGCAACACGCTGTCTATCTCACACATGACATGCACAGGGTTTTAAGTTACCAGATCATTGGAGATATGGGTCTGCTAACAGACATTGACATTTCGCTGTGGCCCTGAGTAAAGACTGCTGGAGATGACCCAAATTGTAACATCCACCCTGTACCACACCTAAACCAGTCCATTTATTTTATAATATTCTATAGTTCACTCCAGTGTGCTGTATGCATAAAACTAAAAAAGTGAAAGAACACATCACTATTTCTATTCAAGCCAATTTAAAATTGAAAGGAAAGGCCAACTTGGGCTTAAAGTTGACATTCCACTCATTGATACCAGTCATACATAGAAGCTTACAGCAACGGGGAGGATAGGGGGAGGGGAGGAAATGGACAATGGCCAGCACTGAGTGTCCATTTCAACTGATATTCTCATATGATGAGCATGCATCATCAGATTGCGTAGAAGTTCACCACCATGAAATTACTTCATCAGCTTTAAATAATACTTGGCATAGACTTGTGCCATATCTCTGGCCCAACATCAGCTCCTCCAGTGGTTCTAGCCATGAGAGTTGAAATGCTTACCTGTGCAGGGTGAACAGATTCGGCTCCAGATATTGCCTTAGCACGGGCATTGG